>APFE031652037.1:8311-52773 GCA_000404065.3 Pinus taeda
GCATCTACCCTTTGGAATGTTCAGCTTTCAACCTCCCCTCCTCTGGCCCAATGCCTGTATTTATAATGCTCTAGAGGAAGTTAATCAGGTCCAACATCAATGGGATAAGACCCTCTTTTGGATGGGGTAGCTCCTCTCTTGATGGGATAAGTTCCTCTTTCATAGGGATACATGAACCATCTGGAGGCGCTCAATACACGTCAAACAATCTTCTAGAATTCTCTAGAAATGACCACAAGTAGCTTTTTTAAGATGAAACTCGCGCCTTTTGACCTTTACAGGAGTACGCACCCACCCCTTTACATACAGAGCATACAGGTACGCAGGTATTGTGAACTTGGGATGCGTACACGCAGGTAAGGTAGAGAGAAACTGCGTACCCAGAGATAAACATGTTTTTAACGACTTTCTCTCTTTCTTGAAGTTTGACATGGAGAGCAGAGGTATGAGGCTTGGCAAGGAGGATAGTATGACTATTGATGGAGCCATACTAACTTCAAATAGTCATGGTGACAAATTTTAGTGTAACACAAACTATACTGCGATGAGTAATCAAATATGTCAAATCTTTTTGATATCGATAATGAGATTTTCCATTAAAATTGTAAGGGTTCCAGTTACTAAGAATCCACGTATCAGGAAAAAATATTCTAATGTTTTGTTTGTATTTTGCAAAGGGTATTTGCATAAGTTTTGGGAGGAAATGTTGAAGAAGATCCCTTGAAAGGGTGCAATCTAACTTCCCATCTGCACCATTTATATACACTTCAAATTGCGTTCATAAGAAAATACATTTTTCATCCACAATTGTGCAATAAAGCATGATATCTACCAGAAACTCAATTGTTTTAATAACTTGTTTACACTCATTGCAAAATGGCTTGTATGGCAGGAAAAACATATCATTTGGCTTAAGGATTCCAATAATTTGCAATATTTTTTTTGTTAATAGATATATATTTTTGTTAAATTTATGTTAGATAAAAATGTAACAAAAAGAAAAAAGAGTAGGGGAAGGATTAAATAATTACAAAAAAAGGAATAGAAGAAAGTTGATAAAAGGTTAAGATGCAACCAAAACATTTCCTAGACATTTGTTTTTATGAGTCTATAAATAAAATTTACGTTCATAAAAAGTCTAGACATAAATGTAAAATAAAATTTTGTTGCTTCATAATTAAGTGGATCAAAGAAACTCGATAGACATGTACATATGCTATGTGATCCTTTTGGGCCACTTTGAACCATGTTTTTGAACAAAAGCATGATTATCTTTCTGCTTGCTATCTTTGTCCGTAGTTTAGTAATTTTTGGTCTATATTGTTTGCCCAAATGCACCTCATAAAACTTGAAGTGAAAAAATCAATGTTAGGTCCCTATAATACTAGTGTATCCCCCTTATTGTTATTACTAGTGTAGCCCCCTATTGTTATTGTTGTGCCCATGTATCCCCCATATTGTTATTTTTTTGCCCTTACATTATTATTTTTATGTAGGATTTGATTATATTGTGACCTATTAGACACCTATATATACCAAGGAGGTCTTATCATTTGTATCATCTGAGCATTGTTCAATTATGTTATGCATCCATCTCACAAATAGATAGATCAACGACTTAAAAATTATCCTCTCCAAGGGGGAAACCTCCTTTACATTACATGAATGAAAAAATCTTGGATGATACAAATGAAAAGACCTCCTTTGTATATATAGGAGCCTAATGGTTCATAATATAATTAGAGTCTACATAACAATAATAATGTTAGAGCGCAACAATAATAATAGTGGGCTTTTATGGGGCACAACAATAACAAAATGGGGGCTACATGGGCACAACAACAATAATAAGGGGGATATGAACCTAAAATTAGGGGAATTGTGAGGTTTAAAATGGGTCTCTTAAGGAAATTATAAAATAATAATGGAAATAATAAAATAAGGTTAGATTACATCATCAAATTTTAGAGGGAAAAAGAAAAAACTATCTTTTCAACTCGTATTTTCAACTTATCTCCTTATGGGTTTACTCAAATTTCAAGCGAAAATAATTGTTGGATGCAAAATTTGATTCCCCATCGAAGGAGTACCCATGTTGCATACTTTTGATGGACCCTTCTACATGAAAAATGAGAAATACATGAAAAAATGTGATTGCAATCATGTTTTTCATGTATCTCTCATTTTTCGTGTAATAGAGTCAATTAAAAGTATGCAACATGGGTACCCCTTGGATGAGGAATTAAATTTTGCATCCAACGAGTACTCCCGCTTGAAATTTGAGTAAAAACTTAGGGTGTTGGAAATAATACTGAGAGGGGGGTTCAATTAGTATTATCAGATCAATAATTTAATTTTCCAAATAGATTTGTATACACTACTTCAACGAAGTGAACTAGCGTGTATACGCGATTGTACTTAAAGAAACCAACGTATATGCAAAGAACTTTTGATTTACCCAATTTATCATGCATTGAACTTTAACCAGTATATCAAAGATTTATTAGATAGTGTATTAAAAGCAGAATAAAGCATCACACATAAAAAATACACATGAACACCAAGATATAAGGTGGAAACCAAATGTGGGTGAAAACCACCTCCTACTGTCGTCTCTGTCTTCTTTCAATAATAAGAAAATATGTTTACAATTTTGTACTGGTGCAAACTTATACCAGTACGCAGGCTTCTACCTGCAAAAGGTTACAACCTTCTCTCATTCTCCAGCTTCTACTAGAAGGGAGCTACAACCCCCTAACTCTTGTACTAGCCGATATGTTTATTAGTACGTAGGCAGCAACCGATAGAAGGTTATGACCAAGGACCACGTTTCATAAATTTTCAAACTGGATCCATCAACAACATCGTAACTGTAATTCAATCATCAAATACATCTGCATTGACCAATCACTTTCTGAACCAACCATAACCGAATCAATCAATCACTTTGACAACCCATTAATATGATCATTCAAAATACTGTCATAGTAACCAGAACCCAAACCAAAACCCAGAACTCTGCAACAGCAAACAGAAACAACTGAAACATACTTTATAAGGTATACACTACTCCCATGTGTCGAACCTGTGTGTATATGCGCTTTTCTTAAAGCCAACCAGCGTATACATCTACAAATATTAATTCATAATTTTGCAGCTATTCCAGACTTCAGTTATACCCAAATCATAATATTTATAGAACAACACATGTGTCAGTATTCAGATATAAAATAAACATGATCAAACCATAAAAAGATAATTCATTTGAAGTCTTAAGATCCTGATCCATCATTAGATCTTATCCTCCATCAACTGCTAAGGTTCATCCCTGGTTCAGATCAAGCACAACAACATAAGCCAATAACCTGCATACTAGGTCTCACACTTCATCAGATATTCAATACTTGCACTCCTGGGCTAATGATTTTCTCCTCCTTTTATAGTTTTAGGACTTTCTCAATACCATGGACCAAAACCACTTAGGACCAATACCTTGGACCAAATACCTAGGGTCAATACCTCGGACCAGATACCTTGAACCAATACCATGGATCAAAATACCATGGACCAAATACCTTGGACCAAAAACTTAGTTTTCCAAGATATACGCGCTTTTCCTTTTATGAAAGTGCATGTGTACGTATACACTACTTGTGTTCAGTGAACCTGTGTGTATATGCACCTTGGTCAAGGTAAACCTACGTACACCTCTCTTTCTTCATTCTTTGTAGCCTGATATGTAATTCTTTGTTATTAACTTGTTGTACTATGATCTTTCATCTGAGTGAGTTGCCATCAAGGACAACACCTTTATCATAATGCCAACAATCTCCCCTTTTGGACTTGATGGCAACAACAACACCAAGTCACTCTCCCCCTTTGACATCAAGGGAAAAGGGTCATGCTCCCCCTGAGTACATGATGAATTCTCTGATATGCTGAAATGTACTAATTGAGCTCCCATGATTGAGACAATTCTCCCCCTGTGCACTAACAAAGTTTGCAAGAGGATTTTCTAAAAGAATAGCATGACTATAAATCAACTATGTGAGGGTGACCTTCCTATCACCAATGACTCATACATCCATCTCCCAACCAAGTGGGGATATACCAAATTTGACACATCCACCCAACCATGTGGGGATATACCAATTGTTTATACATGACAAAACAAGAAATATTACATCGCCAATCCCATGCATAGTGGGGTTACAAATTAGGTCTTTTCATGACCTTTACATTAAATTATATACATGAAATTTATAATAAGGACAACCGATCTAAACGACCATGATAGTCATCAACAACTATCATACACCATATATGATCTGCACCATCAACAACATCAGGATCAATAGCCTATATATTTCCATCATCAAAAGAGTCACCTAAATCAAAACAATTATGCAGATCTGTACCAAGATATTCTAAGATAATGCCAAGAATGCATTATTAGAAGCATATGCTCCCCTTGAACCTGTGCCAGATGTTCACTGTCAAATTTGATTATTGCATATATCAGTATGAAATATCAAGGCATCATCATCAATCAAATATACATCAAGTTATCAACAACTTATGAGGACCAACATATTTCCACATGTTATCAGCAGATTGTAATCATCATCAAACAGAGCAGATAATTGACGAAACCATATCAGACCCCTTTTTTTCTGAGTCTATCCCACTGCTTTTCCTCAAACCAACATATATGCAATTGTGCCCACAAAAACCCGCATATGTATGTGACTATGCATCATGAAACTTGCGTATAGCAACCTTTCTCTGAAAAATAGGATTTAACAGCAGGATGATGCAGCAACTACTCCTAGCTTTTGTCTGAGATATTCAAATGTTTCTATGGGCAGTGGTTTAGTGAATATAGCAGCGACCTATTCTTTGGAGGGAACATACTCCAATTTGACCTTTTGATCAAGCACTTGTTCATGTAGAAAATGATATTTGATGGGTATGTGCTTGGTCTTGGAGTGCATGCATGGATTCTTTGAAATACTAACGGCAAATGTATTATCACATGGAATGGAGATGGGTGGAGTACATGTGATCTAAATGTCTTGCAAGGTTTGCATCATCCAAAGTAGTTATGTGCAGCAAGATGTAGCAGCCACATATTCTGCTTTAGCTGTAGATAATGCAATTGAACTTTGTTTCTTGCTGAACCAAGACACTAACTTGAAACCCATATAGAATGCACCACCACTAGTGCTTTTTCTATCATCAACACTTCATGCCCAATTTGCATCTGTATATGCATGAAGAGTAAGATATGTATCTCTAGGATACTATAAACCAAAGTTATGTGTTCCTTGAAGATATTTGAAAATCCTTTTGACTACCTGAAGGTGTGATTCCTTTGTATTTGCTTGGAATCTTCCAACTATTCCTACTGCATGCATGATGTCAGGTCGAGTACCTGTTAGATAAAGTAGACTACCAATCATGGATCTGTAAGTTGGTTGATGTACTGCTTCTGATTCATCATTTGAGCAGAGACTGCATCCTGTTACCATTGGGGTACATACTAGTTTATAATCTTCCATGCCATACTTTTTCAAGATATGTTTGAGATATTTGGCTTGTGAAAGAAAAATACCATCTTCGTTTTGTTGAACTTGTAGACCAAGAAAATAGGTAAGCTCACCAAGCAAGGACATTTCAAATTCTTGCTGCATTACTGAAGCAAAATTCTGACTCATGGATTCTTCATTGTTAACAAAAATGATATCATCAAAATAAACAACAATTATTAGCAATTTATCAATGTCAATCTTTTTATATAGATTGCTATCTGCTAACCCCTTTGAAAAACCCTGTTGGTGGAGATATTTGTCAAGACGGCAATACTAGGCCCTTGGAGCCTATTTTAGACCATAGAGAGCCTTTCTGAGCCTGCATACAAGTTTTGCATCATTTCCAAGAATGAATCCTTCTGGTTGTTCAATATAGACTTCTTCTTCTAAGTCTCCATTAAGGAAGGCAGATTACATCCATTTGGTATACTTTGAATTTTTGAAAACTAGAAAGAGCAAGAAACATCCTTATGGCTTCAAGTCTAGCAATAGGTGAAAAAGTTTCTTCAAAATCTATACCTTCTTGCTGAGCATATCCTTTACAAACAATTCTGGCCTTATTTCTAATAACTTATCCATTTTCATTTAGCTTGTTTTTGAATATCCATTTAGCTCCTATGATATTCTTATCATGAGGTCTAGGAACTAATTCCCAAGTATTATTCTTTTCAATTTGCTCAAGTTCTTCATTCATGGCCTTGACCCAACATTCATCTCTGCATGCTTCGTTTACATTTTGAGGTGTGGTGGAGGATAGTAATGCTAGATAGCTTAAGGTTTATGTAATAGTTCTTGTTGTCTGTACACCTGCCTCTTTTTCCCCTAAAATTTGAGTTTCTAGATTATTTTTTTGAACATACCTGGACGGAGTCTTTTCTTCTACCGTTATCTCTTCTTTTGGTGCTTCATTGGTTTCTTCTTCAGAATCATTATGATTGAAGTGGGAAAATAATCCCCATCTTCTTCATTGTCATAATCTTCGGTTTTTATCTGTTTTGGATTTTTGCATGCTTCATCAACTACAACATCAATACTTTCAACAATTTTCCCAAGTCTTTTATTATAACATTTATATCCTTTACTTTGGGAAGAGTAACCAAGAAGAATACCTTCATTTTCTCTGGGCTCAAACTTACCAAGTTTTTCATTAGTCCTTTTGATATAGAATTTCCTTCCAAAAACTTGAAATTATTTTACCGTAGGAGACTTACCATACCAAAGTTCATGTGGACTTTGAGTGTTGTTTAGCCGAACATTTGCTTGGTTAAGAATAGTTACAGCAACGAATGCAGCTTCACCCCAAAAGGTTGCAGGAGTTCCAGATTCATGTAGCATAGCTCGAGCCATTTGTTGAACAATTATGTTCATTCTTTCTACCACTCCATTTTGTTGGGGAGCCCTTGCGGCGGAGAACTACCTTCTTATTCCACGTTGTTCACAAAAGTCAAAGAATTCATCCAAGGCAAATTCCCCTCCTCGATGAGATCTGAGGCATTTGATTTTATGATCTGATTGATTTTCAACCAAAGCTTTTAAGGATTTGAACTTTTCAAATGCTTCATATTTATGCTTTAGAGGACCTATCCAACACATTTTGCAAAATTATCAATGAACAATATAAAGTATTCTTATCCACAAGGTGACCTTTTCCTTGATGGTCCACATAAATCAGTATGAACAAGTTCAAGAGGCTTACTAGCTGGCCCTTCTTTTTCAATGAAGTGATATCTGGTTTTCTTACCGAATTGACATGGTTTGCATATTGTATTTTCAGGAATGCTGATATCTAGAAGATCAAGAACAACCTCGAATCTGCATGCTTTTCTTATTTGAGAAAATCTTAGATGTCCCAATGTTTTGTGTCATAACCAATTTTCATCATTTTTGCTTAGATAGCATTGTTGTTGTCCTCCCTTGAGTATGTATAAGTTGTTTGGAGTTCTTGTACCTTTGATCACAGTTTCTCCTATATCAAGGTCACGAACAACCCATCCGTTTGATCGAAACATCACTTCATTTCCTTGATCACACATTTGACTGACACTCAACAGGTTATGCTTTATACCGTATACATACATAACATTCCCAGCTTTAACCTTTTTTGTCAAGAAAACAGAGCCTTTACCTTTTATGAAAGTAGGAGTGTCATTTCCAAATGAGACATTATTTTCTTTTTCTAAGGCATTATATGAGTAAAGTTTTTCTTTGTCACATGTCTTGTGTTTTGAGCATCCACTATCGACGTACCACTGATTTTCTTGTCCTTCTGCATACAAGGCTATACCACATCTTTTTGTTTGATGTTCTTTCATTCTCCATATTTTGGGATTTAATGGATTTTGCTACTTTTGAGATATTTGCCAAAATTTACTCTTGCATTCAGATTCTTCATGGCCAAAGTTGTTACAGATTGAGCATTCTATTTCATTTTCAAGAAGAGAAAAGTTATTATAGGAACTTTTCTTGATCCCTATCATATTCCTTTGATTTCGTGCTTCTCTAGTCATGATGGTTTTGTAAGAAACACATTGAACAGCTTTGTGTCCAAAATTATGACATGAGAAACATTGACCATTATAGGAGTTCCTACGATTATCAAATCTATTGACCTGGTGATTGTAGTTTCTATTGATATTCATCTTTGAAGCAAATTGAGTATGATTTACTTGAGGTTGTTTATGACTTTTTTTCATCCTTGAAGCAAATTAACCCTGATTTACCTGGTGATCTACTTTATGCCTTTGCTGATGATTGTCATACTATTCACTGTTCTTTGCTACATCAAGATAGCTTTTAGTGGAGGTTGACGGCTTCTATGATTGAGATGCTTCTTCATTATATCCAAGACCTGTCTTTATTAGAGGAGAATGCTACACTTCGATAATTTCATTTAAGGTTTTTGATCCTTTAGCAAATCTAAGATTGAGAGATTTTGTTTTCTCAAGATCCTTTCTTAGACCCACAACTTCACATTCTAGTTTTTCATTATGTTTTTCTCTTTCAGCAAGTTGGTATGTCAAGGTATCTATAATCATATTTTTTTCTTCTAAACAGATTTTGAGTTTAGAGATTTCTTCATGAAGGTCATCTTCTTCTAAAGCATCCCAATAATTATCATCTTCATAAGCCATTAGAAGTCTATAGTCATTACCATTTTCATCTTCATCACTATTTGATAAACCATCACTATCTTCATGAGTATAGTAACTCTTTTTACTTACACTTTGTTTTCTATTCCATTCTGTAGATTCCTTCCCTTTATCATATTTATCTTTATGAGGACATTTGGCAGCATAACGACTGACTCTACCATAGGAAAAACATTTGAAAGGTAGTTTACCTCTAAATCTTCTGAAACCTCATTGAAGCTTCTTGACAAATTTTACTTCATATTCTTCTTCTAAAATATGTCCTGATTCATTGAGTTCTTCCTTTCCTCTTATTGAAGCTTTAAATGTAGCTTCTCTCATATTTGATGGGCCTCCTTTTCTCATCTCAAAGGCAGTTAAGATTCCATGAAGTTGTGTCACAATGATAGTCTGTAGATCTTGTTTTTCTTCTATGGCAGATACTTTTGATTCAAATTTAGCAAACAGGGATCTTAAAACTTTCTCAACTAAGGTAACTTCCTTTATATCTTCACCTAGATTCTTCATGCAATTAAAAACCTCATCTATACGTAAGAAGTAACTTGCTATACTTTCATCATTATGCATTTTAAGAGTTTCATATTGAATTCTGAGAGTTTGCAGTTTAGCATGTTTTACCTAAGAGTCTCGTTCGTAGCTTAGAATGATTTTGTCCCATATTTCTTTGGCTAATTTAAGCTGCATAACTTTGACAAACTATGATTGTGACAGACTTCCCAATAATGTATTAACAGCCCTGGCATTGGTTTCATATTTTTTTTTACCTGTCGTATCTATAGGAATTGCTGATGGAAATGTATATCCTCCTTCCACGATTTTCCAAAACTCTGCTCCAAGTTATTGTAGATAGGTTGTGGTTCTTATCTTCCAATAAACAAAGTTGCTCCCATCAAATATTGGTGGTCTTATGGATCCCACACTTTCTTGATTACTCATGATGACGGATCCCCCTTCAAGTGATCAAGCTTCCTAAAGGACCTGCTTTGATACCAATTGTTGGAAATAATACTGAGAGGGCGGGTGAATTAGTATTATCAAATCAATAATTTAATTTTCCAAATAGATTTGTATATGCTACTTTATCTAAGTGAACTAGCGTGTATACGCAACTATACTTAAAGCAACCAACGTATATGCAAAGAACTTTTGATTTACCCAATTTATCATGCATTGAACTTTAACCAGTATATCATAGATTTATTAGACAGTGCAGTAAAAGAATAATAAAGCATCACACATAAGTAACACACATGAACACCAAGATATAAGGTGGAAACCCAATGTGGGTGAAAACCACTTGCTGTTGTCATCTCTGTGTGAAGTTACTTCCTTGAATGTGGCTGAGTACACTATATATAGGCTTCCAATCACTTGATATAAGGTCGAGTTTTCACTGCCTTAGGCTGAGTTGTCACTAGTGAAGGTCAACTTGATTGTGAGCACTTGAATCGATCCTGGAGGGTTATTTTGACTCAAATAATTTCTCTTTTAAAATATGTAATACGCCAAAAAGGGTCTTCAATACATAAAATTTACTAAATAGACTTTATGACTTAGTGACCAAACCTAAGATCTCACAATTGGAGCTTCATCTATAAAATAAAATTCCTTGAGCATGAAACCCATGCCTCAAGCATAACAAAATAATTTTGTTTTTCCTTCTTTTCATTAATTACATAAAATCATGATTAGACATGTCATTATGATGATTGAACCTAGTTACATATCTTAACGCTCCCCTTTAACTAGGGAGGTATTAATAATCCATACAAGGTACTTGGACATTCTCAATCTAAAGAATTCTCATAAGAAGAGTCAGATTGGTAACCCATCTGTATAACATCATATCATCCAACATTGTTAGATAGCAAGGCCTTGACTAAAAACTCTATCTCTCCACCAAATCATAGGACATTTTTTGCAAGACCAATGATTTATAGACACCCTCATCATTGTCTCTCTTGGAACATACCCTACCCAGGTTCTCTCAAAATATGTTCCAGTAGGACTATTCTTATCTTGGATTCGTAGTCCTCAAAGAATATCGATCCTATACAAATAATCTTATATTGGATTCCCTATTGCATCCTCAAGGAGTATCAGATGCCAAATTTTTACCCAATCCTTCATTATATCTTCCCAAGAAAAGACAAGAATGATGTGTCTATCCCTCCTCATAGCCTTCACTATGACTTACAACTGTTAGTCCTAGTCTAGTGCATGACACATGAAGTAGAGAACCATATTTTTCACTCCATATTAACCAGGGATGACCAACCCATTCCATAAAAGGAATGTACCCAAGCTACCTCTTAATTATGGTCTTGTCCAATCTCCCTCTTAACCATGGATTTGCTTCTAGTAGCTCCTCAGATGGAGATCATGGGATAACTAGATGATTCTAGATCTCCTTCCTTTGATGTCATGAATTTCTTCTTGTTAATAGAGTCTACATATTTTGGTACTTATTTGTAGGGAACATACCATCCATCACTTTCATACATGAGTCATGTCAGTCATGTCATCATTCCTTTAATTGGAAAGTGAGATATTAGTCCATATCTAGTATTTCTTTATGCCATGTTGCCTTCTTCATTCCATGTCTCGTTAAAGATATTTTATACTGCTACATGGGCATCAGTTGCTGAAGACATCCACAATTCTTCCCTTGGAAGCTCTGCATAAGCCCATCCATATATTATTCAAAAATAAGAAATGAACATTAAAAAAAAAATTACCTTTTTGATGGTCTTTTATCATGACATCTTTCTGTTTGCATAATCATCCTACATACATATTGACACATCTCTAAAAGATATATACTTTCAAGGTCTCTTTCTTTTTCAGACTTCATCATGGTCTTCATATCTTTCATGGAGATATCATAGCCAAAACATTTAGTCCTCAGATGTTGATTGCCTCTTTCGTAGTTTCATATTTCATGATCTCTTCCTTTCTTTCTTCAAACATTTCTTTTCCAAGAAATTCCAATCAGAGTTCTTCCAATTTTTGTCAACCACCTCATATTTCATATGAGGACATATTATGTTGATTTCATCTAGTCAATGTGTGACCCATTCCTTCTTGTATCCTTTCAAAGAGGAGATCCTTTATTTTGATCGTGCTCTTGAAATAGAGAATTTATCCATGTTACCTGCAACCATATGAGAAGACTCTAGTTTATCAAAAAATAATACATACCTCATTTTCCTTTAGGTCATCTAGACTTCCCTCAACAACTTCCTTGATTGAAAGAAATTTAATTCATTGATCTACTTCATTTATTTTGACATCATTCCACCATCCCATGAATTCCCACAAGTTGGAATTCTTGATGAAACACTTGCCTCCTTTTAATAGGTGAACCTTCCAATGAAGATTTCAATAGAGGATTTTGAGCATCCTCATTCAACAAATATTTTCCTTTTGATTGATGTATGATGTGATTTGTACTAGATGAATTTTCATTTTTCTCATAAGTATTATTTATGATTTTAATGAGGTTTCCAAGAGATATATCCTTCCATAGTTAATTTCCATAGACTTCTATCTTTCATTCCTCTCTATGATGATTTCACGAGCTCTTACTTTCAATGCTTCTATGATGCCATGATGTGTCCTATCATGCTCCTTAGCGGCTCATGATGGCCATATCTTACAACAGTAAAAACTTGGAAAAAACTTTAAAAGAACTAGATGAGAAATATTATCTCAATTGTAGTAAAGATATTTTACTTCCTCTTTGTTAGATTTCGTCTTTTCAGTTTCCTCCACTTCTTCAGTGATATGGGCTTATTCTCTTCCCCTTTTGTTATTTTTCTTCTTGCACTTAGGAAAATATCTCTTGTAATGCCAATATTCTTGACATCCATAGCATTAAACCTTGGCCATATTAGTCTTCTTTTTCTGAGGACCAAACTTTCCAAATTTTAATTTTCCTTTTGTCATTGTAGCATATGCTTCATTTTTCTCACTTGATCCTACATCAATTTTGTCCTTCAGCCTTGTTTCTTCAATCTTGCATAGTGACCATATATCCTTGAATGGAGTATCTTCCTTATTCCCATAAATGTTTGATGTGAAGTTACCTCATTCCCCTGGTAGTTTATTTAGTACTATGGTGGTCATGACTTTTTCAAACATTATTTATCCTAGATCTTGAAGTTGATCCCTTATTTCAAATATCCACATAAAGTAAGAGGTTATTCCTTCTTCCTTTCATATCCTTAGCTTGTATATTTCTTGCCTTAATGAGATAACTTCTCCTGTAGTGCTTATTGAAAACAACTCTACCAGTTTGTCATATATTTCTTTTGAAGTTTCGAGTTTAGATACATATGGAATGAGGGGATCCTTAATGGATACTATGAGAATCCTTTGAGCCCTTACTTCCCCTTTCATGAACCTTGCAAGTGCTTAAGAATATTCCTTTGGAGGTTTGGATATTGAGCCCTTAACATGTTCCATGACCCCATTTTCAATGAGATTCGTATTTGTCTTCTTCTTCCATGCAAGAAAGTTTGAAGCCTAAACCAACTTGTTTCTTTGATTGCAAAAAGACCTTTCAACAAATTCTGATGTAGACATAAATATACGTACCTGTGAAGATGCTTCTTCCACTTTCTTCTTCCTTGAATTTGATGATAATATATATAATAGAAAAAATCTCCTTGTTGAACATATTTTTCTTCAAGAGTGATCCTTGGCTCCAAACCGAGGGAGATCACCTTAGAACTTTTGATGATGATGACAATGTCCTTGTTGATGATGATCACATTGTCCTTGATCTTTCTTCTCTTGGATGAGTAGACTTCAAGTTAATTTTATTTGTAGATCCTTTAAACTTTATAGAGGTAGGATCTTTGTGGTATTTTTCTTTGATGATGACTTAAGCGAGGATCCCAAGACTTCTTTTGGTGTAGACTTATTCTTCGATCTATGGCTTTTGACACTTCCTTGTAGATCTTGAATTCACGATTCTTTTAGGATGAGATGATATTTTGGATTTGTTTTGATTCCCTTCTAGAGTTTCTATCCTTGAATTATTGAGTGTCCCTTGATGAGATTCCCTTCCCTGATTTTTTACCTTAGCTCTAATACCATGTTGAGAGATCTAGCGTAAAGACAAAAGGTGATTTATCTAGAAATGATAATTGCTTATGGATTATTTTTACTTATTTTGGTTAGCTTCTTCTTTAACTTTAATTATTTTAGTATTATATTCATCAAAAAAATACTAAAAATATAAACAACAATGAGACAAGAGACACAATATGTAGGTGATCATCTAGGGCCAAAACCTCTCCAACTTGAGAGGAAAACCCAAACAAATTCTTCTTATATTATCTTCAATTGATGAATTCCATGACCTAGACCCTTTACAAAGAAACTCCTCCAAGATTAAGTCAATGTTTTCCTTAAGTTAAATTCAACTTGATGTTGCTTCATTATTAAACCTTAGCCTTGCAACTCTTGGTCTGAAACTTTCATCCCTTTCTTCCTACAATTCTCAACCTCCTGAAGGTGACTGCAATCTTCACACATGTGGATAGAACCAGGGAAATTCTAACCATTTTCCTCCTTTGATTGAATTGTAGTAGCTCCCTTATCAATTCAGCTTACAATGTAAGTATTTTACTTGACTTATTTCAACTTCGTTAAGATAAATTTAATTATGTTTTGTTGTAGAAGGAATACCCCTATTCTCTTCACACGTGTTAATTGAAGTAACCCAAAACAGATGACAAATTCCTTCGATATTCCTTTTTTCTTTTCCTACTCTTGCTTGAACTTGTGAGTGTGTGAAGTGCCTTCCTTGGATGAGGTTGAGTGCACTATATATAGGGTTCTAGTCACTTGACATAAGGCCAACTTGTCACTACCTTAGGCTGAATTGTTGCTAGTGAAGGCCGACTTGATTGTGATCACTTGACTTGACCTTAGAGGCTTATTTTGACTCAAATAATTTCTATTTTCCAATACGTAATATGCCTAAAAGGGTCTTCAATACACGAAATTGACTCAATAGAATTTATGACTTAATGACCAAACCTAAGATATCACAATGGGAGCTTCATCCATAAAATAAAACTCTTTGAGCATGAAACCCATGCCTCAAGCATAACAAAAGAATTTTATTTTTCCTTATTTTCATTAATCACATATAATCATGATTAAAAGTGTCATTATGGAGACCGAACCTACATATTTCAACACCGGAGTCCATGTGTTATAACATAATTTAGCACTCTTGTATACTTGATTCTATTGTATGGCCTTGGGTAGCCTTTTCCCATGCAGACTTGATCTTATATTAAAAAACAATATTTTAAATTCCATACACGACTCTGCCCATACAAAAGTGCGTACATACGCTGGTTCTACAACTACATACCCACGTATACCTTTTAAAATATGAAAAATAAAATAATATGTTAGTTTTTGAGTGGGATTCACGGGTTTTACCGAGACCCCACCTAGAAGAGCCCATAGCACAATTGAATTAAATAACTTCAGGGTAGGCCTAAAAGTCATAAGGGAAGAGCTATCAACATTATACCCATTTTTCTCTCAGATCAAGTCTAATTTTCCCATGCCTCTGCACTCCCAGTCTTTATAGAAAGCTTGGTTTCCTTTTCATAGATGTTCATCATATTTATAGAATCTCCTTAAATTTGTTAGAGAGGTCGTCTTTGTGGTTCGAGCTGGACGGATCCAGAGGAAGGCTTTGTCGGTGCTTTGTCTTGGATCAGGGTGTACCTTTCCTGTACCTATTGTTGTTAATCAGTAAATAAGCTAGACTTGTCTTGTTCCTGATATGTCATTGCCTCATGAATAGTAATTTGTATGCTTATATATGATGATCTAACATATGTTTTATGTATGCACGTTGAATTATCTATTATGTATATGCTTCTCTAAATTGACTTGCAAGCCTTCTCGTTTTGGAGGAAGTAGCGGGTTTTGGACCCTACATGAACATGATCAAATGTAGGACCTCCAGGTATGTTTCCATGTCCACATTTAGTAATTCACATGTTTGGCATGCTTGCTTGATTGCTCTTTGTTGTTTATCTTGTTCTTCTCTATTGAGGTTGTCAACCCTTGCCTTAGGGAACTTTTCTTAACAAGAATGATATACAAATTGATGCAAATAATTCCAAATTTTCTCCTACTGAAGTCAATGATCAATCACAAATTTCCAAGCGAATTAGCATTAATTTTCAAGTCATTCAAATACATGTCTCTCTTGAGGTTATTCCAAATAATAGTGAATATGACTTTTGCATTAAGCAATACATTGATCAACAATCCAAAATATGCAATAATGTGAACAACGAAGAATTTCAAATGTGTATTTGGGAACAAGGAGCAAATTTCTTCAAATAGAGATATTTTTAGGTACGAATCTTCAAATTCTCATTTCACTCTCTATCCTGATATTTTTAGTAACAATAACTTAATTTTTAAGCAATCAACGATTCTTCTAGACACATATTTAAGTTTAGATAGCAAAGGAGTTGTCATTAGTTTTATTACTGATGAATTATTGTCTAATTCTGATATGGTGTTGTAGTGGCTACAACCACCCTCCAAAATTTTTCCTTAACTTCATTTTGGAGCCTCCCTACCAATTATCCTTAGCAGCATGTCTTGCACTATCACGTACATAGGCTTCATTTTTTTTTCAGTGGCTTTCCAGCCTGTGCATGTTAGTTTACTTCACTACCTTCAGAGGCTACCATTCTAGACTTAAGCTATTTCTTGGCTAAGCAGCTCCCTTACAAAATTGCACAATTCTGGAGGGGAACCAGCCTTCCCTCCAGAAATTGCAAAAATCTGTTGGGTAGCCTGCTAGGCTCCAAAATTGTGTAGAATTGTTAGACAAGCTTCCCAGAGAAAATTGCACAATCTGGCCCAGCACTACATCTCAGCCTAGAAATTGCCCAATTTTTGGGAGTAGTCATCTAGTGACCCCGGAAATTGTGCAATCCCTCAAGGACATCCAACCCAGCTCAGCTTATAAATTGTGCAATTCCCTCTCTCATTCTTGCCGGTTGTTGCATATGCCTTCAGGTTGACCAATTTCACTCGGGACCCAACAAACTTGATTTTTATGCATGGGTTGCTTTCCCTAAAATGGAAAAAATAAACATGCAAAAAGAATCCCTAGATTTTAGGGATCTATTTTTAGCATCTAGAGGTTACATGCAAGATCATTTTAGAAGGTTTCCTCCAAGTGTCTATTTTTCCTAGATTTGTAGCATGCGCGTCATAAGCCTCAAACTTATTTATTCAATAGCTCATTCTTCATATAAATCTTGGAGCTCTGACATCCCATAGCACATATAGGAGTCTTTAGCACATCCAACTCAACTATTTCTAGGTAAGTTCCCTTTACTTGTCTTTTGCAACATTTATTTTTCTTTTTGTGTTTTGGCTTATGTGGGTGCTATCTACTTGATTTTTGTGAACACTTGCTATCGTTTGCATGCATGTTAGCCTGTACAAGCACTGTTTCAGTTTTCTTTTGCATCTCATTATTGTCGCATGCATGAAACTGCTTTTACACCGATGGTTGCCGATTCGGCAACCTGTTTCACACACATGCATGTCTTCCCATTTCTGAATCTTGCATTCATTGTTTTCATGCATTATTATTCACTCTTGTCTACACTCATTTTCGCCATGCATTCAAATCTTCATATGCTTTCAGTCATGCATCAACGAGTTTGGGAAACCTTGGCCTAGACTTTGCCTTGCCTGGACAACATTGTGCATTTTTTAGAGGAAAGGGTTTTCCTTCCTCCTAGAAAATGTACAAATCTTTCCAGAAACTGTCCTCTAGGATTGCTTTGCATAATTTTGAGAGGCAATGTCTACTGGCCCAAAAAATTGCGCAATGTAGTCCCTGGGCCTACATGCCTTATTGACTGAAATTGCACATTGTGTAATCTCAACACCCAGTAGGTCAGTCTGGATTGCTCATTTCACAATTACAATAGTCAACTAGCTTCCTGACAGTTCAGACTACCTTTTGTGTAGTTTTGACAATTATTCTCCCAGCTTCCCGGTGAAAATTACACAATCCTTACCATCAGCCTCCTGGTATGTTGCATGTTAGTTCTCATGTCTCCTTTGGTTTTAATTGAAAAATTGCTTGCCATTCATGTCACCATGTCTCCAGGTATAGCAGGTGTTCATCTGTCTCTTTGTAGTTCAGGTTTAATGGCCTCCAAGAGAGTAGGATCAAAGGACACTAACAGAAGCGCAACTAGAGATGTAGTTGAGAGAGTGTCTATGAGTTTGTCGATTTACGAAGACACCAAGTTAATCGTAGACAAAGACATCAAGCTGAAATGGTAGGAAATCAATGATTCATTCACAGGCACATTTGAGGAAGATCTTGAAGACTGCAGGGTCTATGTGAACAATCACAAGTTTGGCTTGTACCGGATTACATTCAGGTATCTCGCGTTTCCATGCATGTACATGATACATTTGATCATCTCGCACACTAATCCTAAGATGATGGTGTTAAGAAATGTCAGCAAGACAACGATTGCTAACTTCAGGGCACAAGACTATCAGTAGATGTACAACTTGCTGAAGCTAGTGATCATAATGGAGACACCCTTCAGCATACCCAACAACAATGCAAACTCTAGGGGTATCTTGAAGAGTTTGGTGAAGTAACTAGCCAAGTTTAGGATGACACCCAACCATATTTACAAGACAAAGATACTGTGGAAGGCATATCCATACTTGGTCATCCTTTCATGCCGCTTGTACTGCCAAGAGAGCACAAAGACCTTCCTGTAGAGTTGGGTTATCACATTGGACCAACTAGCCAGTGAAGAAAAAGCATGCAACTGGTCCAATATGTTGGCTCATAGGCTAACAGAATGGGTAACAAGAGCTCGACAACTGTCCAAATGTCAGCAAGCAGAAATATACATGTCCTCATACATTTTCGATGTAATTTGTGCTCGTGAGAAGTTCCCAGGCTTGAAGTGGGCATGGACATCAACGAAAACCTCTGTGAACACTTAATGCAAATTGTTTTCCAAATGCAGCTTCCGTGGAGTCATCACATAATCGTCAGACCATTTTTTCACCCTCGTGTATAAGATGATATTTGAGCAGGATCCACCTTGCATTTCGAAGGCAGTAATGGAGGCATTGATCGACATAGCAGATTGGTATGACTCACCTTTTAGCACCTTCATATGGATTTACAACATGGACAAGCCTCCGCATGTTATAACAAATTTTTCCATGGAAAATCTTGTCATGCAAGAAGTATCGTACCACATCTCAGCAGGACTATTAGTTAGACTGCATCGGAAGAAGAAGGAAACCTGACCCACTCTTCCGTTGTGGATTAGGTTGTACGAGATACAAAATCTAAAGCATGCTTATGCTGAGACAGAAGAGTTAAAAATATTTACTTTTGGCACTAGAAGCTTCAATCCATACGACCCACATTAATTTGTGAAGGATCACTATGTGAGGGTGTAATTTCCTTGGATCCACGGGGCGTGTCATTAAACTAAGGAAGACCCATGGAGATATTTTCACAGCTTCTCCAAGCCCAATGAACCGGTTAGCTTCGTTGTGGAATGGTTATTGACGCAACATCGAAGAGAGCACCATCATTAGCAGTAGTAGAGGGTAACATACCTACTCATGAAAAAAGCAAGAGAAAGATTGTTGACAACATAGAGGCAGAACAAAGCTACAATTTTAGAGAAGACCCACTTGTGGATAAAGAACCTTTGGAGATAGAATCAAATAGGTGACAGTGTGACAAGGGGAACACGCAAAGCCAGAGAGATAAACAAAGGATGGAGGAAATAGTGAAGGAGTTGGAAGAATTGAAGCAACAACTCTAGGAAGAACAAGAGTTGCGCAGATAGGAGAAGGAAGCACAACAGGGATAGACATAGTAGGGAGAACAACATGCATA
Organism: Pinus taeda; assembly: GCA_000404065.3. Taxonomy (NCBI): domain Eukaryota; kingdom Viridiplantae; phylum Streptophyta; class Pinopsida; order Pinales; family Pinaceae; genus Pinus; species Pinus taeda. The sequence continues at coordinate 28,021 of APFE031652037.1, forward strand.
GATAAATGAAACTGTGCCCATATAGGTTTAAACTCATTCAAGTAGCTGCCACAAAGTAGATAGGGTGAGAAGTCGCCGAAGTAGTACTTCACTCAAGAGATTGAACGAGTACTTGAGAAGATGGATATAGAGATGGAGCAGCCAGAGTTAGAACAAGACATCGACCTAATGCCTTACCACAAAGAGGTTGATCCACAGCTTCACTAGATCTGGAAGAAGAGAAAATCTTGAGTGACCAAGGAGATAATAAGATCCTTGGAGACAATCCAGAAGAAGATATGCATAACATATCATTCAATGAGTCATAGCATAGAGTTGTGAAATCACGCAAAGTGTCTACTCCAGATGTCCACACATCTCCTGTACAGTTTGAGGAATGAGTGATCGTATATAATGTGCACAAGCATCCAACAACATTAGTCAATGTTACCAGAGCATATGCCAAATACACCAGCTCAAGTTCTCGCTTCTTGATAGTAGAGAACAAGCAAATGGCTAAGGAGTTACAAATGGCCAAGAAGGGAGGAGAATAGGTTACAACATCTGCCAAAGCAGAGCTGAAGAAGGTGATACTGGATGAAGTATCATCCCTTGATACAATCATGTTGATGTTGTATTCTAGATTTGGTACTTTGAATAAGGCAGTTGCCCATCTCAATGGCTGATAGCAACATTGTGCTAGAAGAGCACGTATCTTGTAAAATCTGCATATTGCTGTCAACCGCATGCAAACATGGACAATGAAATAAAATGGAGCCTTGTTACACTTTCCCAAGATGATGAAGCCCATGGTGGTTGAGTTAAAGGCATGCATCTAGAGTCAAATCTGGAACTATGAGGAACTCCCACAGCTCATCACTAGTTTGCAGGCTTCCCATGCATAGGTGTTCAGAAGCATGGATGTTGTTGTGCAAGGGCATGCGGTCCCATCTATTGGGACACTCACCAAGGCAAAGACAAAGAATCAAGTCTAACTCAAGATGGACAAGTGCTTTGACGAGTTGACGCACATAGCCACCAGCGCAAACTTAGCGATCAACGTAGACACTATGCACCAGTATGTTTCTGGTCCGACCGCACTAAAGACAATGATGTGCATTCTATCATACGAGTTGGATAGAGGAGCCAAATTAGTGTACCTGGATGCAATAGAGGCAAGAGTTAATTTCCAGAAAGATGTCACCAAGCTTGGCATCAGTTCGCCACCATTGACCATCATGAAGATGTCAAAGAGTTTATCTTCCCACAGTTGTCCAAGTCTTAGTGATGTCTCGCATGGTTTGCTCAAGCCTATTTTATCTCACATGGGTACATGTGCATATTGTATGTAACATCTTGTAAAGTGGAAGTCTAAGTGTCGATAGTTGAATGTAACAGTCATAGAGTAGTTGAAGAGTCATGAAGGTAGGTTAACAGTCACAAAGGGGACTGTCAAGGGTCACCCCACCCTTTGCTATTTATAGTAACTCTTAACTCATTGTAAGGGCTTTTGGGTAGCAAAGCTTTCGATACGAGTATATTAGAGAAATCTTGGAGAGTATTGTAACGAGCCTTGGCTTCTCCACAGTACAGAGCCAATACATCTCTTTGGAGGAGTAGGCGGCAGTGACCATGACATTCCATTATTGGGACTAGTGCTTGGTCATGGTTGTACTATATGATTGGAACTTTCACTTCTTAATATAACAAATCCAACATGTTTCATGCATATGTTGTTATTGTATTTTAGTTAACTTGGTTACTCTAATAATATATGTATATGTTTGGTTACGCATGGATGTATAGACTCTTTTTATATATATATGTATGAATATTACTGAGATGTGTTATTGGTTTAACCATCACTTCGGATCGTTGGTTCGCCTTCCTTCTTGTTCGTGATGCATCTTTGCTTATGTGTTCCCTTTCAAGTTGCATGTTTACACAGGTTTCCAAGGGGCGCACTCACTCCACCTTCCATTTGCTAGAACTATTCATGCACCTTCCTTCGTTTGTTGAACATGTCACACCCTTGCTATGAACATGGACATCTTACTTATCTCTGCACACAATCACAGTCAAGGCGATACCGTACGTCCCACTATCAGGACTCCTACACCAAACGGTATGAGGTCTAGTTGGGGCTTCTTACCGGGGATATCCCAAATTTGTTGGCGAGTCCAACACTATCAACACATGGATAGAGAAAATTCAATTACTAGTAATTTCAACAGTCCTGGAAATTATCTTAATCATGCATTTAATATTCTGTTTGGTTCCAATTTATTTTATGGAGAGAAAGAGAACACTAGTGAAGTCATTTATGTTGATGACATGAAGACTGAAAATTTTGAATCTTTTCACTCTTGAGAAATGGTTTTGTCATATTCTCATACCTCCAATTCTTTAAACCCATTCATATGTGAAAATGGGGAAAACATAAATTTAGAAAATGTTTTAGCAAATTCTCATTTTCAAATGTCCATTCATTTTAATGATTTCATTATTCAAGAATCTGCCCTTATTTATTATTCTTATGATGAAGAAGTTTTGCTTTCTGGTCATACGCCTGGAATTTGTCCATTTTCACAAGTGGATGCTAATAATAATTTTAACTTCATTATTTCAGTTGACACTTGTGGAAAATAATTTTTTGTAAACAAACCTCGAATATCTTGTACTATTATTTGTAACTTTAGTGTAAATTATGATTTGTGTTTTCTTCATTTTCTTCAATTTTAGTTTAATTTTCTTTCAATTTTTTTTTTAAATTTCTGAATACATTACATTGCAATTTTGAGAATTCAGGAACTCAGTACTCATTAAATGCATTAATGGGATTATATGAAAACCATTTTCATGGTTGTACATATGAGCATTAATAACTCCTTATTCTGTAATTTAATTTGATGTTTGTGTCAGGCCAATTGATGTCTTCTTTTCAAAATAATTCCTCACGAGTTTTGACATTTAAGAATGCATCAAAATCTGGCGAGCAGTTTGATCCATTCAAAATTATTTTGGGGTATTTCGTCAACTTCTATTTACACTTAAATAACCCATTTCAAAAGTATTTGGAAACATTAGTTACACAAAATATTTTTGATGTTCTCACTTTTACTAACATTTTTCAACAGACTTCGACATTTAAAGATATATTATTTAAATGTAGCTTGCTATCTTCTCCCTTGAGTCTCTTCCAATCAGTAATAGAGGTACATGAAAATTTATATGATTCAATTAGAATGAAATTGGAAAAGATATTTCAGGGGAATAATTCTATAGATAAATGTTGGGCGTAGCCCAACTTGGTCCAGTTTTGGTCAAAGACTCTGCATTTTGAGGAGAAGATCACGCAGAGCCCACAAATTTCTATTCATCATGCAGTGTATAGGGTATTTGGGGTGGGTCAAAGACCCTTATTTTGTAACGGGTATTGAGTGTTAGTTCATTTTTTTGCCAGATCCATAGTATGTGGACCATAGTTTTGTAGTAATGGAATCTATATAAGGAGATGTAATACTTTGTCAAGGATAGGAAAGTCATATCTAATTTTGATGAATTAGTTATATATTATGTCTTTAGTTTGTTTTTTGGGCCTTAAGAGAAGGCTCCACAACTAAGTGTGTCGATGCCTTGAAGAGTCTGCAACTGAGTGCGCAGACCAGATGCAGCTAGGTGCGCAGGTCAAAGAAGTTGTATGTATTAAAGATCTATCTTAATAAATGATGAGGCTCATCAATAGGTAAATTATATGGGCCATAATGCCACTCTGTAGCTTATTAAAATCAACTTTTCTCACAATTATTTACATATTTTATTATATTTTACTTAGTGAGAAGGGTAAAGGTGAGATGGCCTAATGTGCATTAATTGCAGAATTTGGAGCAGTTTTTGGCTAATTTAAGTGCAAGAACTCAAAGTAGAGAAGCAAGGGGGATTTTAGGAGATTGGGTCTCCATCCTTAACTCCTAAATCACACAAAGATTCCTCCACCAAATCTCATCAGCTCCGAGTTACAAGCAGCCAACCCCACCAAGTTCATTGGAAGCCAAGTCAGTGATAGTTGAAGACGAGTTAATATCGGGTTTGGGATCCAAGCCTCCCTAATTTTAAGGAAGTTGTTGGTAGCTTCAGTTGTATAAATAAGAAGGCCTAGGGCCTCATTAGGATTCAACCTTTTATTGTAGCCAAGAGGCAATTTTGAGCTTAAGATATTGTGACTATTATTCTCATGTTATTTTTGACATTTTGGTGATAATGAAAAGGGTTTCTTTGATCCAGTACTGAGTTGAATCAAAGGGCTGAAGCTCTTGGGGTATGGCCCAACCCTAGGTGTAGAGGTTCCTCTTATTTTCGTACATGTATCCTTAGATTAGAATCATAGATTAACTACTTAAGTTATTTTTGTCTTGTTTAATTTGTAAGTCTTTAAATGATTGGTTAGTTTTGCTTCCAATAGTTGGAGAAGTAGATCAGTGTTACAGTAGTGAAATAAAAGACTTCATTAAATCTTGTGACAGTCACCTCATCCTCATCTCCCTCATGGGATCATGGTTTGAGGTACCTACTCTCACAGCCCCAAAAACAGAGTTATCTTTTGGTCATTACATGGCTTAGGATTTCTTATTCAATAGACCATTGTTAATGATTTATTAGAAGCACCCGAAATTGTCATTTTGGTTCCTTAAGTTTTTGTAGATTAGAAAGCCTTCCACTCCATCTATTTGATCCACTAGCCATCAATAAATTAGCTTCTCAAATTCAACTCATATTTCCCCATTTACATAAAGTTGTGCATAAATCAAGAAATGAATATGTGTTGTTGCAGGAGTTGTTGATTTGCAGGGAGGAACTCATCCCACCAACCTCACATAAAGTTTTATCCACCTCTCACAAAACCCTACCAATCACCAATTTGGATTTCTATTTTCTAGCCAATGTGGACAACCACCTTGAGAAAATATAACCATCCTGAAGATTTGGGATTATCCTTGGGTAGTGTGAACCTTCCCCATACCTTATTCCACCATCATACACCTTCCCAACACTTCCTTTCACCTTCCTTACCTTCCTACAACTTTTAGCTAAGTTTCTTGTAGTAAACCAGGGCATCCTATAGTAACTACATGAAATCCTATAGCAACTACAGGAAACCCTATAGTAGCTTGTTTTAGAGGGTTTTGGGAAGAAATAATGATCATAGCCTAGGGTAGGCCTTTAACTTGACATCCATACCCCTCATTGCCATTTTTGACCAGTTTTCCCATACCTTTCTTCCTGCAAAAGATAAACTTGTTTAGTTTAACATATACATCTCTAAATTGAAAACCAAAAGATTCTTTTCTACAATATTTAGCTAGTGCATGCATGCATCAGTATTAACAATGTTAGGATCATTTCCATGCCTACTTACTCCAAAGAAATAGATGATAGAATGAAAGGTTAAATTAGGTCTCTTCTACAAGTAATGTGTGTTAATTCTTGGCTAGGTGATTTCATTTCATTTTCATAGCGCTTTCTATTCGACATTTTATTTTCCTTACATAGGAAAAAATTTACTTTTTGCATTAGATATACCTTTACATTCACTGTTAGTAGTCAACCTCCTTCAAATTAATAGAAGTCTATTTTGAAAAACCCTATTGGTCTATCACCCCATTTTAGAAGTGACAAGAGTTGATTTTTGCATATGTTGTGCATATAGCACTATCACCTCTAATTTTGTACAAACCCCAGGTTGATAAACAAAAGTTAGTCACCCTAGGAGTTGCAACATCCTTGCTGCAATACTATCCCAATCACTTTTTTGTGTCGCTGCGGAGGAGGTGTCTAGGTAGATGTGATTTATGCTTTCCTTTATATTTGAAATTTAGTAAATAGATGCAATTCTTGCTTTCCTTTTATTTTACATTCAATAGATAGTTGCAATTCCTACTTTCTTTCCATTTTGCAAGTAGTTCCATTAAACAAATAGTTTCAATTTATGCTTTCATTCCATTCTGCAAGTATTTCTTAAAAAAAAAAAACCTAAAAGAAAAAATAAATTTCTTTCATGCCTCGTAGGAGTAGAGACAACTTAGGAAAACAATTTCCAAATACCCCCACACCATTAAACAACCAACCTTCCCTCTTCTTTAGTGGTTGTGAGCTAGAGGACCCATTAGATGAACAACTAGAGATCTTTGAAGAGCCTACTGGGGAAGAAGAAGAATATACCATTCCACCAACCTACACCATGGTTAAAAATAGAAATGGGATTGAAAATATAAATGGAGTTGAAAACAAAACTGATGGTTCTTTTCCCATCAGAGAAACTAATGGAGATGCTAGGATGAAAAGCATAAGCCGCTCTTCCCTTCCTCACTTCCATAGCTTAACCTCAGAGGACCCTAATACCTTTTTTTTTGAGTTTTTTTTCATCTCCAAAACTTGTGATTATACCTCTGACGACCAAAAGTTGAGGTTTTTCCCATCCACCCTTAAGGATGTAGCCTTGCACTGGTTCATGGGTTTACATAGGGACATCATTACTACATGGACTCAAATGCAACAAGCATTCAACAACAAGTACAAGGATTATTGGAGGTCCAAAGAAACCAAAAAGGAAATATTTACAATGACCTTGGGACATGATGAATATTTGGAAGATTATGAGGAAAGGTTCCAACTCAGCTACAAAAGGGTTAGGTGCACCCTCGATCCTAAATCACTCAAGCTAGTCCTTCTTACAGGGATCAAGGAAGATCTCCTAGAAACCTTAAACATGTTTTCGGGAGCACGACATCTACTAGTTACCTTATGATGATATCAAGATAGATTTCAAAAATCATTCTAGGGAAGCTAGAAATAAGGGTAGGGCTAGTCAAGCTTTGGCTAGTTCATCTTCCTCCAACACATCCATCAAAAGTGAAATTAGGAACATCTTGGAAGACTTTAAGAGTGAAATTATGCATACCCTTTCTCTGCAAATGGACACCATGTATATCAAGAGGAAGTAGGAGTAAGAAGAAAGAGACTTAGTTGTCTTTTTCCCTAGATGCACCAGGAAGTACCCTAGAAATGAATGTCCATTGAATCTTATAGAGATCTTCTCGGTCTGTGATGAGAACCACCCTAGAGACAAGTATCCTTTTCCCATATTGAAAGTTGTGTATTAAGGAACTAAAGGTGTGACTGAAAAACTCTGCAATATCAACCAAAGGATGCCTCAAGGACCTCGACCATACCAGTAGGGCATACATGGAGCATATTATTCATATTACAACCCTAACCAGAATGCATCCATCCCCCCTTCGTGTCCTCCTGCTCATCCTTCATGGTCCACACCTTCTCCCTGGTATTTCGCACCTGAATACCATTCCCAACCTACCAATCAATCATTTGAGTCATATTCTCCCCCACAACCTCAATGGAATACACCATCACAGGGTTGGATGCCCCCATACAACCAATCTCCAGCCTTAATACCTCCACCTCCATATCAACCACAACTTCTTCATCCTACTCCACCTAATCAACCTCAAATTCCTACTGAGCCAAATCTGAACTCGAACAACAAACATGTATAATAGGTCTATAGCGTGGAGACATCCTATCCTACCTATGCTGTGGAAATTCGAAAAATCAACCTCAGGTCTGGAAGAGTGCTTCAAAATAATCAACCTCCATATCCACCTAATTATCTTAAAGAGGAAAATGAAGAGAGTGTTCCTCAAGCCAATCCACCTCCTTTTCCTGAGAGATTAATCCATCCTAGCCAACACACCACAAAAGAGACTGAACTTCTCGATGAATTGAAAAACTTGTGTGTTAAAATCCCACTGTTCCAAGATATTAAGGATGTCCCCATATATAACAAGTTAATCAAGGAGAAATGATTCAAACATCCTAGGAGGAGAAAGAGAGACACCCCTACCATTAATGTCATTGGACAAATGTCTGACTTAATGCCAGGGAAAGTGATTTTCCTGAAGTATCTAGACCCTAGAAGTCTTGTGGTAGATGTGCACATCGTTGGTATCATTGTCCCCCATACCTTGATTGATATTGGGGATACAATCAATGTGGTGACTAAGGAGATTATGCTTAAACATAATGCCCAAGGATCATTAAGGAAGACCACAACAGTCCTGTAGCTTGCAGAATGTTCCACATTAGCTCCTGAGGGAGTTGTTGAGGATGTGATGGTCTCGATTGATTCCTCAGAATACCCTACTGAATTCTTAGTTCTTCAACCTAAGATCAAGTTCAATGGCTATCCTCTCATCCTTGGAAGGCCATGGTTAACCTCTATTGGTTCTTACATAAGTTGTAGGGATGGGAATATGACCATTAAAAATGGGTATTTGTACAAACAATTAGTCTTGTACCCTCCTGCTCAACCATCTCTAGAGTGTGACTTACCTTTATTGTTGGAAGAGGAGGATGAATATGAAGTCTACTATGCCACATCTTACCCAATCTATACCATAGATGCTACTATAGGGAGAGGGCAACTTGATGAAGATGGCCTAATTGATAAAATCCTCCATAATCAGCCCCCCAACACCATGTCTCTTGATGATTTAGTAAAGAAAGATGAAGATAACCCTTTGACTGATTTGTGCCTAACTAACTCAAGTCCTACTCATGTCAAGATGATAGAATTTGGTCTAGATAGAACATTGAAAATCAACCCCTCTCTCTTTGAACATCAGGAAAAGGAGTTATGTGACATGCTAAGAGAGCATCTGGATGCCTTTTCCCAGAGTTATAAGGAAATAAAGGGAGTGCACCCTTCGGTGTGTACTCACCACATTTACATCAAGGAAGGTTGCAAGATAGTGCACCAACCTCATAGGAGAATGAACCCAACCCTCAAATACATAGTTAAAGAAGAACTACAAAAGTTGTTGGATGCAGGGTTCATTTACCCCATCTCAGATTGTGAGTGGGCATCTCCTCTAGTTTTGATCCCAAATAATAATGGAAAATGGAGGATCTATGTGGACTACAGAGAGTTAAACAAAACCAAAAAAAATACCATTTCCCTCTACCTTTCATTGATCAAGTCTTGGATGGTCTTGTAAGAAAGAAGTTCTTCTCGTTCCTAGATGGATTCAGTGGTTACAATCAGATCTAGATCAGCCCAGAGGACCAAGATAATACCACCTTCACTTTTCCTTGGGGTGCCTTTTCTTATAGAGTCTTTCCTTTTGGATTATGCAATGCCCTTTCCACTTTTCAGAGGGAAACCTAGAGCATCTTTGCAGAGATAGTCCATGACTCTGTAGAAATTTATATGGATGGTGTCACTCCCTATGGGTGTGATTTCCTAGAGGCTCTCTCTAACTTGGGGAAATTATTAAATAAATTCATTGAAATGAACCTATCCCTTAGTCCTAAGAAGTGTGAGTTCTTGATGAATGGAGAGACTGTTCTCGGTCACTCAATATCTAAGGAAGGACTGCAATTAGACCGAAATAAATTTGCTATCATAAAGAGGGTCCCTACTCCTCAAAAGTAGAGGGATGTCAGAAGTTTCTTGGGCTTAGCTAGATACTATAGGAGATTCAAAAGGGACTTGAACAAAGTATCCTCACCTTTATTTGGACTATTGACTAAGGACTCTAAATTTTTCTGGTCAGAAAGCTACCAAGAGGCCCTAGAAACCTTAAAGGACAAGTTGACCACTGCACCCATACTCCAAGGACCAAATTAGGCTCTTCCTTTCCACATCCATGTTGATGCCTCTGATAAAGATATAGGAGTAGCTCTAAGCTAGATAGATGAAAAGTTTCCTTATGCCATTTATTTCATCAACAAAAATTTGTCCAAGGCTTAATTGAACTATACTGTGACTGAAAAAGAGCTCCTATTTTTTGTCCATTCCTTGAATAAATTTAGACATTACATCAATGGTTACAAGAACTTTGTACATACTAACCATGTTGATATTAAATATTTGATGAAAAAACCTGATGTGAATGTAAAAATTATTAGATTTTTCTTTTATTACAACAATTTGATCTAACTATCATTGATAAGGCTGGTAGAGAAAATGTAGTTGCAGATTTTTTGTCTAGACTTTATTTGCCTGTAGGTGAGGAAGAAATGGTTGATGATCAATTACTATATGAGCATTTATTTTCTATTTTAGTTCTCTCTCCATGGTTTGATGACATAGCCAACTACTTAGTGGCTGCACAGTTCCCCCCAAATCTGTCCTCCAAGGAAAAGAGACGAATTATAAGAAAGAACACCCCATTCACTTGGATTAGGGGCAATCTCTTCTAGCTAAGCCTAGATAAAATTTTGAGGATATGTGTTAGGGAGGAAGAATTCTTTGACATCCTTTTGGCATATCATGATGGGCCTTGTGGAGGTCACTTTGAAGCTAAGAGGACAATCTTCAAGGTACTGCAAGATGGCTACTACTAGCCCACTCTCCACCAAGATGCAAGAAGATACACCAATCGATGTGACCAGTGCCAAAGAATGGGGAAACATACCCCCAGGGATGAAATGCATTTGCAACCTCAAGTGAATCTTGAGCCATTTGACAAGTGGGGCATGGATTTCATTAGACCCATCAATCCACCGTCAGGACAGAAAAAGTACAAATTATGTGCCCTGATTATTTAACAAAGTGGGATGAAACCAAAGCTGTCAAGGTAGAAACATAAGAGAAAGTGGTTGATTTCTTAAGGGAGAATGTATTTTACAAGTTTGGGTACCCTAGAGAGCTATTCACTAATCAAGGAGCTCAATTCACCTCACACCTGAAATGTGAGTCATCATAAGATCATGCACAGGAAATCAACTTCTTATCATCCTTGGGCTAACAGCCAAGTAGAGGTTACCAATAGAGAATTGGAAGGCATTCTGACAAAGGTTGTGAGCAGCTGCAGAAAATATTGGGCTGACAAACTAGTGAAGGCCACTTGGGCCTATAATACAACCTGGAAGACAGCCACTGGCTTCACCCCTTATGACATGGTCTATGGGAAGAAGACTCTACTCTCCATTGAGTTTTAGTACAACACTTTGAGAATGGCAACATAGTTGGATTTTAATGTAAAAAGGCACAACAAGAGAGAGTTCTCCAGCTCAATGGTTTAGATGAATTCAGGATGTAGGCCTTCCTACACACAGAAGTTACTCAAGTATAATGAAAGGTTTGGCATGACAAAAACTTCAGAGACAAAGTTTTTCAAGAAGGTGATCAGGCTCTACTATATGACTCTAGGTTCAAGGACTTCAAAGGAAAATTCAAGACCAGGTGGTTGAGCCCATATCTAATAGAGAAGTTCCATGATAATGGGGTTATGCAAATAAGGACCATTGTTGAAGAAGGTATCCCCTTGTTGGTCAATGGATATATATTGAAAGCCTATAAAAGACCTCTATCAAGGGAAGAGTTTAGTAGTACCATTAGTAAGGAAGTGAATGTGCTTGGAAGTGTCTTAGCTTCCATCTCACCAAATTCTTGAAGACTATTTTATTTTTGAAAAAATGAAAAAAAAATAATAAGGGACCTAGGTGAAAACCTCTATGAGGCACTTGAGGCCAACTTTTGGGTTGAAAACATCCTTGAGGTAGCCCAAGAGTGAAAAAGGGAAAATAAAAAGATCCCTTGGTGAAAACCTCCCTTGAGGCACCTAGGGAAGGTAGACGGGTTGAAAAACTCCTTTGAGGTGACCTTTGTGTCTTTCAAAAAGAAGGAAGAAAAGGGAGAAGAAAAAAAAAATGACATGACAGGGACCTCAAACTTGCCCACTAATAAAATTCTGTGATTTTTGTAGGTTTTTAAGGAAACAAAGGACTCAGAGTTCAGAGGAAAGCAAGCCAAACATCAACCCATTCTTCCTCCACTCAATTCATATCCCCCATGCCCACTATGTCTCCATCATCCATCCTCACTTCCAGACATCAAAAACTAGTTTTTATGTAGTTTTCTCTCGTCTACAAGGTTTCTTGTAGTTACTACAGGAGTTTCCTGTAGTTACTACAAGAGTTTCTTGTAGTACTACAAGATGTCTTTAAACACTACATGAATGAAATTCTGATTGGGATATGATGATGTAGGCCTATTCTAGGTTGAAATAGGGGACCATAAACCTCACCACCTCTCAACCAACACTAGCTCATGACGATACCACCCTCCGTGTCAATCAAAAACCACTCAGAAAAAAGTAAAAAATAAAAAACAGAAAAGACAGTCCAATGGCCATGCCATCATTGGCCTCACTCACCTACTACTCCATCTCCTCCATTTCCATCCCTTCACTCCTACATCATCAACCATTCCTCCTCCAAGTGAATAAAAAAATGATGGAAAAGGTAGCTACAACATTTCCTATATTAACTACAAGAAACCCTATAGCAGCCTGTCTTCTGACAACAACAACTTCTCCATGCATTATCCTTCAACACTAAGGCAATAAAAGAGCTCTAACACCCCTGAAAACATTATGACTTCCATCTAGAGCTCAACAACAGCAATAGCAAGACCAAGCACATGCACACAACAACAAAGAGGACAACCACATCAATAGGAAGAAATATACAAAAAAATGACCAAGGAAAAACACTTACTTGAACAAAATGAAGCATAGTAGAGTCACCCTCCAGCATGTAGCAACCAAGTGAAGGAAGGCATAGGTATGGAACCTCATCTGAATTATTCCATAAGTACGATATCATAAAAGTGTAGGAACATGAAAAAGTTCACTTTATAAGCTAGAGGTTGCCATTTAACTCGGCCACGCTCAATGAAAAAAAAAAAAGTGAACTCCTAGTCATCCTAACATGTGGCAACATCACATCAAGAAGAATGAGTTTGAAAATTTGGTAGAGTTAAATTTTATGAGAGTGGGTGATGATTATGAAGGGAGGTTGCATGTTAACAAATGGTGGTCCAACGGTCCCAAAGAGGAAATCCCGTATAGTGCCAGCTAGTACAGTGCTCCAAGCAATCAACCACAAAAAGAAAATTCTCATGCAACATTTGTTCATTTCGAGATCAGAGAGGACCAGCACCACCTTGTAGAGCCATCAAGGAGGCAAACCTATTTCAACCACCCTGCAGGAAACAGAACTATAGGAGAAACTACAGGAAATGCAGGGAGCTGCAAGAAATGGTGGAAATTCATAAAGAACGCTAAAAGGGGGTGCATAGGGTCCAACTGCTCAGAAATTATCCTCACCCAAAGAATCACAGTGAGAGGTAGGTAGCCCATATATCCTATCCTTTGAATTAATAACTAGGAACAAAAATATCTGAGTGTTTAAGTGATTACAGTGGGCCTGGGAGTTTTAAAAGAATTGTGAACAATTTAAAAGTTGCGTGGAGATAGGGAGAAATTGAAGCCATCCACCACTACTATAAACTCTCAATCACCCTAAAAACTAAGGCTAGGCTACCAAACTCCGTACAGTAAGCCAACCATAAAATAAACATGACAGGAAGGTTTAACATAAGGGAACCCATAGAGACATCCAGGATACACATCCATCCCCTTGTGGTAGAAATATTTAGAAGGCATAACTTGTTGGGATTCTTTGAGCTACTCAAAGGGTATGATGATGATGTAGCCCAAGAATTTTCCATGGTACTTAAACTTCAGGCTAGAATCAATGCTACTATTGTGGTAAGAGGATTTTCAATTACAATTACTCCTGAAGCAATTAGCATAATCACTACACTTCCTCAAGGGATGCCATGGAGAAAGGAGGATAAGGTTGTAAGCACTTTTGCAAAGAAAACTTCTTCTTTAGGAATGAAGAGCCAATTGAGGACAAAAATGGGATAATAAGGGAAAGTCTTCCCTACCCTTGGGATGAGGTAAGCTAGCATATTCTCGAATCTATCTCTTGTGAAGGGAGGATCAGTATATTCTATGGCTATAAATTTAGACTCCTCCATGAGTTGATATTTGGAGAGGATATAACCATTGACAGAAGACTCAGTGTACCCTACTTCTTGTTGCAATCAATGATATACATGAGCCTAAGAGTCCAAGAGGGAAAACATCAGCAATTGGAACACCATGGACTTATTAAGCTAATACTAGAGGATGCCTAGAGCTAGCTAAGAATCCCCATTCAATGGTCCACATTTAGAGAAATGGATAGAGAGGATATGATTGAAATAAAAACCCTTGAATATGATAGGGACAATACCTCTAGTGTTGAAGAGGAGGAAGAAGAAGATGAAGAAGGACCTAAAGAGGAGGCAGAAACAGAGAAAATAGAGGAAGAAGAAGAAAAAGAAGAAGGAGAAGAGGAGAAAGGTGAAGAGAAAGAACAGAAGGAAGAAGAAATCCCTGAGGAACACACCTAGGAAAGGAGGAATCTCCAAGGTTGTCTCTTGAACCAACTGAGAGGGAGGAAGCTACTACTTTGACTACCCTAAGCACACCTGTCAAGTCAAAAGGGACAAGATAGAGGTAGATTCCCCTCTATTTCAAAATAAGGAGAAGCACTAGGATCAAACAAGGGAAACCACAAACACCCACCATGAATCCAATCATAATTGAAGACTCACCAAAAGAGAAAGAAAAGCTAGTTTTCCTAGAAATAAGTGGTGAAGAGGGCACATCAAAATAAGCTTCCCCAAAGTATCCCATCACCTATGTTAGGAAGCCTGTCACCATGTCAGAATAAACAAAAAAAGACAATGCAACCTTGACCCCATTTCAGAAAGGAAAAATCCTTCTAGAGGATCCTCAGAGAGTACTATAGGAAAATTTGTCATCACTATAGGAAACACAAAAAAAGTAGCAACAAGGACAATAAGGACAGAGGGAAGGAAATGAAGTAGCAACACAAGTGCAAGATGGGGAAGATTCTGCAAAGACATCTAAGGGAGAGTCCCCAGAGCTGCAGGAAGCTAGCCTACATTCCAATCTGAGCTCTTATTATAGATTCATTGAGGGAAGCAGAGTAATACCATAGAAATTTTCCATCATTTTATTCTTTGAGCTTGAGAAAGAAAGAGAAAGGACACATCGATGTATGAAAATTTCCAAATCAAAGAAGGTAGGGGATGTCGGCGAAATGGAAGAAAAGCTACTATACTTCAGTAGGATAAGAGACAAGGAAAGAATTATGAGATATCAACTAGAGGCAGAAAACACATGGCTAGGAGGTAGATACAAGAAAAAGAGAGACAATTGGCCACCATGGAAAGCCTCTCCATGGAGGCACTCCAATGCAAGATGCCTCCAAAATCATATGCCTTGTACCTCAAAGATCAATGGCTGCAATTCCAAATAAAGACACTAGCACAACAGGGGACTATGCCTTCCCAAGACTATAGGCAGTTCATTGAACTATGTGACAGAAGCACCCTAGAGGATAAGGCCAAGATATCAGAATTCTACTTGTGTAACTTGGCCTTAACAAACTTGAATGTGTGGGACCCAAATGCATAGTTGGGGAACTTACAACTATTGGCCCTTGCATCATAGATGAGTCATGAGGAGGCCAGGGCTAAGGAGGTGAAGAGGGTGATGGAAAGAGAAGAAAAACAAGCTCCTTTACATCAGGGTAGAAAAGATAAATTCAGTGGTTGTCATTAGCACCCACAATATCATCGGTAATGATCCCCAACTTGCACCAAGATACCTAGCTACATAAGAGAAAGTAATCACACATTTTGATAACACCTTGAGATTGTTAGGGAATGAAAGCCATAAAGCATGCCAAAGGAGATGGGGCACCCTACCATTCATCCTAAGGATCAGGGAGTATCATTCCCCTGAAAGGATGAGAGATGCACTAGAAAGGACTCCACTATATAAGAATGCACTGTAGAGACTCAAAATCAATTGGATTGGTTTGAAACTTAGTCAACCCTTGCTATTGGGTATGATAGAAGGTAGAAAGGAGGAACAAGAAATAAAGCAGTGGGAGGAAATAGAAAAACATGCAAGGTTTTATCCACAAGAGGAAACTCCATCAACATATGTCTAGGATGTCAGAGAGGTCACAAGAGCTATGAAAGATATGGAAATAGACTAAGTTGCTCAGGGGATTAGAAACAATTTCAGTAGGGGGGTGATGATGAGGCTCATCAATAGGTAAATTATATGGGCCTTAATGCCACTCTCTAGCTTATTAAAATCAACTTTTCTCACATTTCTTTACATATTTTATTAAATTTTGCTTGGTGAGAATGGTAAAGGTGGCATGTTATGTCATGTGGCCTAATGTGCATTGATTACAGGATTTGGAGCAATTTTTTGCTAATTTAAGTGAAGGAACTCGAAGTAGACAAGCAACATGGATTTTAGGAGATTGGGTCTCCCTCCTTAAATCCTCAATCACTCGAAGATTCCTCCATCGGATCTCATCAACTCAGAGTTACAAACAACCAAGCCCACCGAGTTCATTGGAAGCCAAGCCAGTGATAGTTGAAGACAAGTTAATCTCAAGTTTGGGAGCCAAGGCTCCCTAATTTTAAGGAAGCTATTAGTAGCTTTAGTTGTATAAATAACAAGGCCTAAGGCCTCATTAGGATTCGAATTTTTATTGTATCCAAGAGGAAATTCCGAGCTTAAGATATTGTGATTGTTATTCTCGTGTTATTTTTGACATTTGGGTGATAATGAAAAGGGTTCCTTTGATCTAGCACTTAGTTGACTCAGAGGGCTAAAGTTCTTGGGTTAGGGCCCAACCCTAGCAGTAGAGGTTCCTCTTATTTTTGTACATTTATCCTTGTATTAGAATCATAGATTAGCTACTAAAGTTATTTCTATTTTGTTTAATTTGCAAGTATTTGAATGATTGGTTAGTTTTTCTTCCATTAATTGTAGAAGTAGATCAATTTTATAGTAGTGAAAGAAAATACTTTAGAAAATCTTGTGATGGTGTCCTCATCCTCATCTCCCTCTTGGGATCATGATTTGAGGGCCCCACTCTCACAGCCCCAAAAACAGAGTTATCTCTCGGTTATTACATAGATTTGGATTTCTTGTTGAGTAGACCATTGTTAATGATTTATTAGAAGCACCTACAATTGTCATTTTAGTTCCTTAAGTTTGTTGTAGATTATAAAGCCTTCCACTTCATAAATTTGATCCACTATCCATCAATAAATCAGTTTCTCAAATTCATCTCATATTTTCCCCATTTACATAAAGTTGTGCATAAATTAAGAAATGAATGTGTTGTTGCAAGAGGTACTGATTTGCAGGGAGGAATGCATCCCACCAAACTCATCTAAAGTTTTCTCCACCTCTTGGCAAACCCTACCAATCACCAATTCATATTTATGTTTTGTATCCACCATGGACAACCACCTTGAGTAAATGTAACCATCCTAAAGAGTTGGGTTGATTCTTAGGTAGTGTGCACCTTCCCTGTGCTTTAATCCACCATCATACACCTTCCCATCACTTCCTTTCATCTTCCCTACCTTCCTACAACTTTCAGCTAAGTTTCCTGCAGTAAACCAAGACATCCTATAATAACTACAGGAAATCCTATAGCAACTATAAGAAACCTTGTAGCAACCTCTTTTAGACTATTTTGAGAAGAAATAATAATCAAAGCCTCGAGTAGGCCTTCAACTTGACCTTCCTACCCCTTAATGCCATTTTTGACCAGTTTTCCCATACCTTCCTCCCCTGCAAAAGATCAACTTGTTTAGTTTAACATTTACATTTCTAAATTGAAAATTAAAAGACTCTTTTCTGCAATATTTAGCTGGTGCATGCATACATCAGTCTTAGCAATGTTAGGACTGTTTCCATGCCTACTTAGTCCAGATAACTAGATGATAGAATTCAAGGTTAAATTAGGTCTCTTCTGCAAGTAATGTGTGTTGATTCCTAGCTAGGTCATTTCATGCCATTTCCATAGCAAGTTTCTATTAAGCACTTTCATTTCCTTAACATAGGAAAGCATTTAGTTTCTACATTAAAGGTAGCTTTACATTCATTGTTAGTATTCAACCTCCTTCTAGTCAATAGAAGACTGGTTTGAAAAACCCTAGTGATCTATCACCCCAGTTGAGAAGTGACAAGAGTATATTGTTGCATCTGGTTTGCATATAGCTTTGTCACCTCCAAGTTTGTATGAACCCCGAGTCGATAAAGTAAAGTTGGTTTCCCTAGGAGTTGCATAATCCTTGTTGCAATACTGGGGGTCATCAATAAAGAAGAAGATTTTCTACAAAATCATGTGTATTTGTGTTCATTATTTAAGTTTATACATACTATTATGCATGTTTTTTACTAAATTATGAAAAAGAATATATGTTAAACTATTTTCTAATATATTTATGCAATAAGTACAAATTTGTGAAGTAAAGCATCAACGCAATGTCTTTTATGTATGCGAAGTTGTAGATAAGTTTAAAATATAAGTAAACACACGGGTTCCATAATGCATATCCCTCTAGCTGTGGAAACATGGTTCTGTAACCTCCCATAAATGCTTTGGGTGAGACTCTGATCTACTTACAGGTCATTGTCGAAAGGGTGAGTGGTTAAGGGTTTTGTTGGTACACAATACACTTTCAACCTGATTCCAAGGCCAATAAATGGTTATGTTCTTGGGACTAGGATCTATTTGAGGGTTATGTTTTGGTTTCCATCGAAAAAGGAAATTCAGGAGTGGGTCAAACAAAAAGAGCAAGAATTTGCAGTTCATGAAAACAGAAATCCGCGATTGTCGGCTAAAGCCTGGTTATAGAAGTATCTCTATACAAAACAACACGAGATCTTCTTCACAACATTTTCTAATGAACTATATGAATGGGTATCAATGTTGGCCAAGCATAATACTTGTTTCAAAAATGACAAGCCTATCACATGGAGCCCGGAATTGATAGAGCGACTGAAGAATACTAACAACAGGATCTCAAGAGCGGTTGATTTTTGGATTGAAAGTATCTCGGGAGGATTTATTATTGAATTCAAAATAGACACGATCATATCTTATAATGAAGGTGAGCAGAGATTTTTCAAGGGTTTCCAAGGTAAGTACTTGAACTCTTTGAAGTTGTGGATTAAAATGCCTTTATATGAAAAGGGTGTACTACAAATGCAGTGAGATAATGTTTAGACGAAGAGGGAATAAGTCTAAACCAAGACCAGGGTCTACATGAAATGGGAAGTGATATAGAGTAGAGCATGGACCAAATAACTTTATTGAGACTAACTATAATCCCTTTTAGGTGGGTCTGAGAGTGAAGAAGAAGGAAGTAACCCCGCAACCCCGCAGTATTCCCCCTCGCATCCTAAAGGTTCATCGGAGTTAGGAGTTGATAAAAATCAAGGCATCTTTGGGATTCCCCATCCATCTAATCCCCTTTAACCCCCACTCCCCCTCCCCTAATCCCTTACTCCCCCTCCCCTCCCCCCCTAACTAACCCCCGAGAAGGAAAAAATGGTCAATGACATTAAGATAACTATCTTTAAAGGACTTGGATCAAAGGATCCTGACTAGCTGATGCAGTATGGAAAGCAAGATATATCACTGCCAAAGATGTAAAGAAGGTGTTAGCACTTGGATGAACCTCAGGCTAAATAAGGAAATTATGGGGTAACCACAAACCACGCTTAGCGAAGTATCTAGACCTACTAGGCCAAGAGAGGGCTCTCTCCATAAGGATCTCAGCTAAAATGACTACATCAAGAAACTAATATTAGGCTAGGTATAGTAGCATATGGTTTTTATTTGGATTTTTTTAAGGGTTTTGCTGGATCAGAAAGAGCCAAACAATTAGGGCAAGAAAATTAGGTCAAAATTGCAAGGTCTTCAATGGGGCAAGGTAGGCACAATGATCAGAACCTTAGAGCTTGATGGATGAGGTGAAAAGACAGGTGAGGAGCTAGAAAGAGCATGTAAACCACATGGATTCTTCCTAAACTGACAAAAACACAGAGTGTGAAATGTCTACCCAAAACAGAGCATAAAAGATATGGATTCTGCCTCTCAGACTTGTATACATTCACATAAAGGCAATGAAATGATGAAATGGAGTCAAAAATACATTCTAACACATGAATACAAAATAAAAACTGAACTAAGAATCATACCACATGGATCCCAAAGAAATAGTTGCAATTTTTCATTAATCTCCTGATGTAACTGATACAAAATGACATCTAATCAAAACATAAGCATCCCACTAAGTCCAACCCCTACAATGACTCAGGAAAAGCATCATATAGACCCCAGACAGCTCACCCTAAGCTATGGGAGTTGAATCCATGAGAGGAGGAGCTGTTTCTAACAACATCTAAATTGCTAACAAGAAAATAGGATGGTCAAAGTGACTCATCCCTAATCCAAACAAACTGATACATTACACCTCATAAATTTGTTTTACCTAATGAATCTACCCTAGTAAGCTCTAGAAGCATCATAATTACACTAAACATATCAATTACAAGGGTAAAAACATCATTTGTCATGGTAGAAGTGAAAACTGGGTAGAATTTGCAAATTTTTTGGCAAAGTGTCAAACGCGTAGTGCCAAGTGCCAGCACACAGCGCCAAGTGCAGGCACACCCTTCAACTTCAGCTACACTTTTGGAGGCTTTCCCGATGTCCAAATTGGGCCCACAATAGCTTGTTGGAAATTGTTACCTGTCTACTTTCTAGAACAACATGAATTTATGAATTTGGATGTCATTTTCATAGTAAAAAAACTAAATCTCCCAACACTACTCAGCGCGCAGCGCCCAGGCCAAAAAGAGGGCAGAAAGGTCATTTTTTGGGTGTATTTTGACCTTTTGACCAACTAGTTTTCCTCCAAATTCTTAGAAAATGTACAGGGTCTATGTACACATCACTAGAAACCCAAAATGTCTCAAAAAAGAGTGCAGTGCCCAAGGCCCTATGCGTTTTCCCTCCATGATGGTGCAAAAACTGGACTGAAAAACATAGCAATTTACTTCAAGCTCAAAAATGGTTCAACATTCCCAAAAATGTATTTTTATGACTGATAAAAGGTTAGAGGCATGTAGGGATGCCTCAGAAAGTATGTCGAGTCTCCTCCTCTCCTCTTGCTTGGTCAATTTGTCAATTTTCTCATGAGCAATTTTGAGCGTGACCATTACCACTTGGTTCCTCCATGCATAATACTTGGCCATCTTCCTTTGTATCTCAACATCTTTGTCTTCTTTCTCCAAGAGGGTCTCCAAGTGTGTTTTCACCTTCTCAAGCTAAGACTCTCTGTTCTTAGCTATGTCCTTGACCAATTGCTCATTTAAAGTGAGTTGCTCCTCTAGTTCTACCTCATTTTTCCTTTCAAGCTCCAAGGCTCTCATTAATCCTCTTCTTCTTGGTCTTCTTCTCTATCCCTATTCATCATCTATCTTTCCGTAATCTCCATAAGCCTCGTCAAGCTGAAACTTGTCCTTATCAGCCTCCCTCTTTGTCTTTATGTACTTGGTTTGCATCAATTCATGCTTGACCTCTAGCTTCTTGTTCTCTTGCTCATAAAAGGAGATGATATATTTGGCCCTTTGTAAATTGGTCTCAAGCTTCCTGATTTTGGTATCCTTTGCTTTCAAGGTAGCCTGAGAAATTTTGTATTCTCCTCATCATTTTTGTTCACAATGAGAAACTCCTTTTCAATGTTATGTTTTTCATGCTACTGTTTGACCTCTGCTTCCTCCACCATTTTCTATTTTCCTTTAACCTGTAATGTCGATGACGAAGGCAAGGCCCCTCCCACTTTCCATGGGGTAGACACCTACCTCTTTCCCTCTGATAGGTGAAAGAAAATGGCTGCAAACTATTCCTCTGTGGTATACTGCTCTGACTGTGCTTAGTGTGTACATCATGTCCCTCACTGCCATCATGCTCATCATGTTCCTCATCACTGTCATCATCTCTAGTGGGTGAATGAATGGCCACATGAAATGGCGATGTAGATGGTGTGGAGTTGGCTAGTGAAGAATGATCTATTGAGGATGAGCGATAAGTAAGTTGTGGTGGATGAGAAGAAGTAGATGGATGAGTGGAGGATGATGGAGGAATGCGGTAAGCTGGCTGAGTAGGTGGTTCATTGAATATTTCATTAGCTATGAAGTTCTCCCAAGAAATGCCTAGTTGATCTAAGTGATGGAGGACTATCATTTTGCTAAGAGAATGATGGAAAATACTAGGCATTTGAATTAGCTAGATCCCTTTTTTGAGCAATATATGGCATCTTGTCAATACTTTTGAAAAGGAAATATGGAAAAATGAGCATTCTTACCCTGGTAAAGTGCATGAGAAGCGTGATATGATATGAATAAATTCTAGAAAACCTGCCCTCACATGTGAGATACCTCATGATTATCTTCATTAATGGCACATACTTGTCTAAGAGATAAGAGAAAGGGAAATTTTTTTTAAGATATGGCTCATAAAAACTGTGAGGCATATTTCTCTTCTTGAACGATTTCTCTCCTGCATTTGGAATTCTAGTGGCCTGTTATATGATGGCAAGAGATATAGTGAATATGACCCCGGCTAAAGTGACCTGGTCATTTTGCGAATTGAGGATGAACTGATTGGCTAACTGCTGATGAAAATTCACCCTTTCAACTCTTCGGCAAAACTCAAAATAACCCATGTACTTGAAACATGATATTATAAGTGCTGATTCCACAAGTTATGTGGTATCATTGCATTCAAATCTGATAATTCTCCCTCCCTTATTGGCTAGCCTCCTTGACTGTCTTTCCCCTTCTTCTGAACTAGTGTGACCCTCTTCTGCCATGTTTTTAAGGTGAAAACTTGAGGGATTGATATGTGGGTCAAGGTGAGTGAAATAGTGAGGGATATTGAATGAAGTACAAGCAAGGATGATTTAAGGGTGACAAAGTCTATGAAGTGTTGTAATTCTAATCAAATAAGTGATTTTGGAAACATACAAGAAAGCTTTGCTAGGGTTTTAAAATTTAGGGTGCCAACTTGCTTAATTTATGGAGAGAAGAGATATTGGGCCACTTACTTGTTGTATGTATGTAATAGAATCCTTTGTAGCTTGAGGAAATGAAGAAAAGTGGTGTTTTGGTGCTCCTAGGGTTTGCCAGGCTTTACTCGCCAAAAGTGCAACACCAAGTGCCAGCGCGCAGTGTCCTTGACAAATGCGCCCTTCAATGCACAGGTGCATAGAGCCATTGAAATTTTCTCTGGATCGGTCAAGAAAATGCGCCCTTCACTACATAGGCATGCAATGCCACACTCAGGCATGCATTGACTCTGCCCAGCACATAGCGTCCTACTAAAACGCACAGCGCCTTCCTGAGTTTTTCAAATTTTCACTCAATTTCCTCTTTGCCAAGGAGAGCTTAGGGTGCAAAATACCTGATGAAGTTTTAAAGATGCTTTTGAAATCTTATATAGATGATGAGTTTTATTTTTCCTTAGAAAAACCCACTTTATAATGTTTGTTTGGAACTTTTTACTTTGTTTTCAAATCTCTATCTGATACTTCTCTTTCTTTGTCTCTTTTCAGGTGGATGATGCTTTGATTGAGATGATTCTTCAATGATTCGTCTCTTGCAACAAGGAGAAGTGCCTTGGGCAGCTTATGGGAACAATTATTACATAAAATGACTTCAATTACATTAAAAATATGAACAAACTAAAATACTATATTTTCATCTCAAAAAAAAAAATTAATGTTTTTGAGATGAAAATTACATCAGTGAAATAAGGATTTTATACAGTAACCATGACTAACTACCAACCATTCTTTTTTTATTGGTATTCCTCATACCCTTTTTACCCTTTATTTTCAATAATGTAGGTTTTAACCTCGTACATAAATTACCTGCATACGAATTCTAAATCACAAAAAATAAACAATGCGAGAGCATAACACATAAAACACATGTACACAGACATTTCCCACTAGATCCCAAAACCGGGACTACTAGCTTGATTTTTCATTATTGTTCCTTTCAATGTTACAATACATATTTATACATGCCGAAGCATCCAATACCATGGATCGAAAACCATCGCGTCCAAAACCATGGACCGAAACCATGCGCGTCCAAAAAACATGTGCAAAAATCATGCACAAAAACCATAGGTGGGTCCGCCCAACCTAACATAGGGTCCAAAACCAAAATTTTCTGGGGCGCTGCCCCGGACCCCATAAAGTGGGGTTACGGGTACCCCTCAAACCCCTATTAACTATGTGGAAAGAATATAACACAACCCAACAATCTCCCACTTGTTGTTTTCTTTCCACAGGGGGCCACAGGAGAGCTTAGTCATTTTTCCACCCCTGAAACACCCATTGTTTCTCTACACCAAGAGAACTTCTCAGAGCTCACAGATTTTGTCAATGCATCTGCAGTATTCTTCAAAGTGTCCACCTTTACCAGCAACACCTTTTTGTCTTCTATCATATCCCTCACAAAGTGATACTGAACATCAATGTGCTTTGTCTTTGAATGATAAGCAGGGTTCTTGCCAAGAAAATTGCACTTTGGCTGTCACAGTCTATCCTTATAGCTCCCTGTACTAACCCCATACTTGAACACAATCTCTGCAACCAAACTGCTTCCTTGCTTGCATGAGTGGCTGCCATGTATTCTGCCCCTGTAGTTGATAGTGCCACTACAGATTGTTTCTTACTCATCCAACTGACTGCACCTCCAAATAGGTTAAACACATACCCACTTGTAGATCTTCTCTGATCCAGATCTCCAGCACAGTCTGCATCAACAAAGCCACGGATATCCAACACTCTGTCCAATCCTGGTCTTCCTTGGTAGCACAAACCATAATCACTAGTGCCACGCAAATACCTGAAAACCCGCTTCA
>APFE031652038.1:0-15367 GCA_000404065.3 Pinus taeda
TTATATATATAATATAAAGAAAGATTTAAATGATTTGATGTTGTATAATGAAGTAATTAAAAAAAAAAATTAATATATCACATTTTTACCATGTGAAGAATTAATTAGGTTTTTTTTAACTAAAATTAAATTTATCATTTAATTTGACAACAAGGATAATAACGTGTTTATAACATAACAATAAATGAAATTGAGTTACAACACACTACACATGTAAGGAATTTGATATGTAGCAATTTACATAAATAAAATAAAGAAACAAAGAATATCTAATCTGGTGGTTCAGTTGCGGTGCTCCTGTTGGGGCTTCTCAATTAAATCTATCACCCTACCAACTAGGAATGTCTATCTAACTTCCTAGCCTAGGGAACCTCCACAAGTTCCCTAGCCTTCAGAGCCCAAGTCCAACAACAACTGCCATATTGTGTTAAAAAATAGGTCCAACGCTCTCCTACCACAACCAACATTAATCTCACCAAAATTTCTCCTTTCTTCATTTTCCCTCCAATACTTTCTCCCCATGCCAAAAATAAAGACCCAAGATCCCCCTTCCCCTCTCATCCTCCTTTCCATATTGTCTCCCCCACTCATCCACATCAACCACCTATCATTAAATCCATGAATACCAACATCCTTTCCCTTGTTGTCTCCCCCACTCATCCACCTCAATGACCTATCATTAAGGCCATGAATACCGACGTCCTTTTTAGTTCAACAACCTTGACTTTTCACCTATATCTTATCTAGACATAAATTTGACAAGACACCTTGTCAGAGTTTAGAAAATGAAATAATAATTAAATATTAAATAATAATAAAGTATTAATATTAAATCATATCTTTATTCACACTAATCTAATAAATTTACGACTAATAAATATATACCAATATAACTTAATAATTATAAACCAAGATTTTAAGGTTAATTAATTACTAATTAAGAGTAGTCATTAATCAAGCTTAATCATTTATTTTAATCATCTAACATAATTTTAAGTTTTAGAATACTAGTGTATTCATGTGAGGTATGTACCTAGCATACACATACCTCATATACGTATACTAATAATACTTATTGGATTCAAACACAAAATGCCAATTACTAAGCATATAGGCTAACAAGTGGGGAACCATAATCCCTACTAGTTAAGTGGATGTTATGCTTTTAGAAAAATTGCAAATTGATATATGAAGTAGAAAAGTTAATTGCCTACAAAGGATACGGACTTGCATAAATTTTTGGTAGGTAGTAACCCCTATTAAGTTGACACATTTACTCCTATATGTTAAAGCATTGAACAAAACATAAATAATGGTACGCAGTAACTCTTGGTATGTATATTTATTTCCATCTTGTTGCTAGTCATTTTTTATGCAAATACATGCTTAAATTATTGTGGGTTGTAATTGATAGTGTTATTTATATGAGTATGCACTATTTTCAAGGATTTTAATTATCAAGCTTAACAATGAAAAATCATTACACAAATTTTAAAAATAATGACATAAATATTGCAACTACGTCGAGGAATTATGTCAAAAAAATAAGAGGAAGTTATCCACATGGCACAAAGCCTATAAAATGTTTGAATTTTTTTTTTTTCCAGTAATATTGATTATTTTTTTTCAAATTTAAACTTTATAACTTGGATTTTCTCAACACTAAATTAATAGTGATCAACAAAAAAATTGATTGTTATAATCCTGCCTTGGAAAAGACTAATAATATAGTGTAAGATAATAAGATCAAGTAAAACATTACATACCAACTATATATATATATATATATATAACTTTTGCTACCTAACATATTTTTTAATTCTAAAATAAACTTAAATATATAATCATTTATTACCACCATATTGGTATATTAATACATTTAGATGTATAATTATTTATTACATTTAATACATCACACTTTTGTTGTCATAAGTTATAATGGATTTGTTTTTATAATTGAGTAAATTTAGATCTATAATCATTGTACGATTTAATTATTTATTTGATGTAAAATAATTGATTATAAGGTGTTTCATTATGAATATTTTTTATTTAAAATTTTATAAATATAAAAAATAATCATTTAAATTTGTAAAGTTTTATTAAATTAAATTATTTAAATAATAGAAATATTAAATATTGTATTAGTTTAAATATCAATATATTGAGTATTTTTTAAAATGGTCGAGTAAAAAAAAATATGATATTTATTAATATATTTTTGAGATTGTTAAAAAGAATTATAAATAAACATGGTATATTAATGTAAAAGTTTATTTTAGTATGTTAAATGATTTAGGTCAAAGGAAAATATAAATATGTAAATATTAATATTCTATTATTGAAAAATATCAATATTTAATTGGTAAATTTAAAAAGAATTAAGGATGTAAAATAAATATAGTGATATTTATTTAAATAGACATTATGAGTTTGCGAAATTTGGAAAAAGAAAACAAAATGTTTTTAAATGTAGAATCCATATAAACTAAAGAAAATAAGAAAGTTGGATAAGAAAGTTTAAAGCAAGAGGTTTCTCTACAACAAGACCTCTAGCTCTATTGCACGAGGAAATTTGCTATTGCATGCGATAATAGGTTTCCCTCTAGTTCCCCACCTTCTCTACAGGCATGAAGAATGATCTCATATATTATTCATTGGACCCCCTTGAGGGAACTTAGGTTTGGGATTTCCCTCCCCATAACCCTGTTTGGCAAACTCCTTCCTCTCTACAATCCTCATAGACCCCTATCTTCAAATCTCCCTGCTAGTCCTTTTCGATAATCCTCCCTCTGTCCTTGCACCCTGACAACCGTATTATCACTACAGTTGTTAATAGGTCCTAGGTAGATGACCCACTTTCCAACCACACTCCTCTCAAGGACCATGACCTTTCCCCTCTTCCCAACACTTCCTTGACTAAACCCTCCTCACCTCCGACTCATTCCCTATGTATCAATCCTATTACCCTAGATACTACCATTTTCCACTCACCGACTTACCGATCCTACCACATCTAGGAATTTCCTCCTACCTATTTTCTAAGTGGTTAATTGATTCTAGATATGCACTCTAGTGTATTTACCCCAAGACATTTACCCTTGATAGCTACAATTGGTAATGAAGGTCTCAAACCTATCCAAGAATGCATCAAATGCAAGGTCGAGGAACCTCGTCTCACCCTAGGGAATGATATCCAGCTCAATGATATCCATAAAATGGAGAACTAAATGGTGGTAGGGAGATTTCCTAATAAACACGTGATTGGCAATATTGTGCAAGTATATAGAGCCAAATTTCCTCCCACTGCTTGGATATACTCCCTGTTGTTTGATCGTAGAAAACTGATGGATGGGATGGATGAAAAAATTAGTAGAAGATGAAGAGAAAACTCTCAGGGGTCACTGGCTCTAAGGCTCACAAGCCCTATATGCAAAGAAATGGTCAAAAGTTTTAGATGAATGCTTGAAGAAGCTATCCATTATGTCTATTTGGGTAATATTACTGCGTGTACCTATCATATTTTGTTTGCTCAATGTTTTCAACAAGATAGGAAACACGTTGAGTTTCTTATACAAAGTGGATCTCTCTTTTTAACATATAAGGTACATGGGGATGTCCTAAGTGTTGGTGGGCCTTAATCTCTCCTTTGGGCCCTCAAAATTCATAACCATAAACTCTAGAGAGCTTGTTTATAGGAAGAGCTTGGATTATGAAGGAATGCCCTTCAAATGCACTCATTTTTATACATATGGCCTTTTGAGCGGAATTGTCCAATGGGTAAATCTATTAAAAAATGGGCACTCAAAGAGGAACTCTTCTTTGTCTCCCCATTGTGGGTCTCCTCCCCAACTCAAAATAAGGAACACTCAGTGGAAGCTTCTCAGGAAGAAAAGCCCTTTCGGACCTACATTGTGTAGTGAAGAAATTTCTTCTCTAATTGAAATCGTGTCAGCTTCCTCTAATGGTCAAATAGACACCAATATGCATTAGTCATCTTCTGAAGGGGATCCCAGATAGCAAGGTATGTAACTCCCACCTCCCCCCTTCATTTCTTGCATAAATGAATTATGTTTTCTATCAAATGGTTTTCAACCCTCTTCTCCCCCTCTTGTTTCTTCCCCTCCTCCCCCTACTATTCTCTCGTCTCTCCCACCCCTCTTTCTTTCTATTTCTTCTACCATCCACTTTATTGGTATGTCCTCTCCCTCCCTCAAGTACACTCTTTTGCTAGCCAATATATCCCTCTACAAACATCCTTCTCAATACCTTCTACCCTTCCCTCCCCTCTTTCATACAACCTTCATTCCCTTTCAAAATACCGAGCCCCTCATCCCAAGACTCATTAGAGGACTTTGTCTCAGAATAGAGTTATGTTCTATGGGCCATGGAGACTAGAGATCATCATCCTTTCAACAATGGCCAAAAATCCTATCTACCTTGTGCCAAAAACTAGACATTCTCAAAAATTCAAGCTAGGAAAGAGCATACCATCCTCAAGGCCCTTAAAGCGATAGCCCCCTAATTGGTTTCCGTATTAATATTATCTCTTTGAATTGTAGGGGTGCAACCAACCCCTAAAAAAATGGCTCTGAAACAATTGATTGATGTCCATCACCACATATTAGTTTTCTTCAACAAATAATGTTGGATGGGGATAAGGTGTGTTACAGGGAATAATGTCCACTTGGAGCTGTTATTCCCACTAAGACTGGTAGCTATCTTAGAAACAAACAAGTAAAGTCTACTTTCGCTTTCCTTTATGAAAATAGATAAGAGTGGAACAAAAGACACCAACCTTAGTCTTGTGCTCGGTTCCCTTGTTTGATTCCTCTCCTTCTTGATAGATCTTTGCCGCTTCTTCTTCGTCTGCCCAGCTTCAAAGAGCACCTGTGGAATCAAAGCAACATACTACTATCGAAGAACAGAGATCTATATTCATAAATAACACATGACCAGATATGTGTTAACCATACAAATGCATATATAAACAAACATACAAGAATATGGAGGAAAATTTGAATAGCTTTATTAAGATCAAGAGTAGAAAGAGGATTACAACCATATGTTCTGACCCAGCATCATCCTCCAGCAAGAAAGCCCTTCTTCACCTCAAGTAAAGCTTAGATCACCCAACACTATGAAGTTACACTAGAAAACCAACACCACTTCTCTACAAGATACAAGATTCCAGCCTCTGGATCTCTGTGATGAGGCATCCATATATATATGATTGTAGGGGGTGAGTCATCTTCCAGGGTCTTGATTAGTGTTCTCTCTCTGATAGTTCTTGATTCCACTTGGAGACTGATGATCTCTTACTCATCCCTGGTCGAAAAAAGAGAGGCAAGTGTCAGAGGGGAAGCTTCTGGAAGATTCCATGATCTTCCACCTCACAAATTGTCCCTACTATTTGTCCATTCCCGACCATCGCACCCTACAGAGGGGCCATTCAGTATGCATCGCACCCTTTACACTGGGAAGGTGATATGCATCACACCCTCTGCACTGGGTATTTAGTATGGTCTAGTTTTGACCATTTTTGAGCAGTTTTTAGTGGAGAACTTCTGGGAGATGATGTAATCAGCTGACCTTGTTCCTTTAGGCAGTGAAGCAACACTTTTAGGGACTTAGGAGCCCTCAATTTATGGAAATTTATGATTAGGGTTGCAGTGCCCAAAAATGTCTATAACAACAACATGGCATCGGAACATTACAATGGAGCGGGGCCGATATAAATATGATTCGCAATAGCCGGACCCGATGAAAATATAGATGATATTATATATATTTTGAGATCCAGAAAATAGGGTTTTCCTTTGTATTTTGCATTTTCATTAAATAAACGAAATACAAAAGAAAAAGTGCTGATGTGATGAAACCAGACCCAAAATTGTTTATTAATGCTATTATATATGGTTTCAAGTCCAAAAAAGCCATTTTACAGGGGTTTTCAATGTTTTAATGTATTTTTAAATACAAAGGGAAATCACGATATAAGCAGGATTTTGGGCGGGCCAAAGGTGGTAAGTGGTTTGGGCTAGGCTCCGCCCGATCCCATACACTGGCTACCACGTGTCCAGGCTAAGGAGAGAGAAACCACCCTTATCGGACAGTTAACCCCCGTACTGAAGAGTCGCCTGAAATGAACCACAATAGTTGGATCTGGATCTCCCAAATCAATGGTGGAGATGCGATGTCGATATACAGGCAGACCCAATAGGAGTTATAAGGCATATTCATAATGTTTCAAGTCCGATAAACGGAAATTTTGTAGAATATCACAGTTTTGAATGTATTTCTCTGTGTAAACACACAACGATTATTTCGAGATTTTCAAAGGCCCGATGACCCATTCCGTTTCAGAATAGGTGGCCATCATCCCTGAAAGCATTTAGCAATGACTGCTAACGCTCAGAGGGGGATCTGAGCGGATGGAGGTCAGGAAGTCAGGGAGCCCGAGAAGGTGAAACGAATAGACAACGCTGATTGGCTTTAAAGCCACAGATTGACAGAAAACGGAGCAGGCAGCGCTGAAACAGAGCAAAGACAAAGACAGAGAGTGATAGAGAGAGTCTGTGTACTCAGAGAGGCTTGAGGGGTTCAAGAAAAATTCTTGTTGTTGTATCTATTGTGTGTTGAGACTCAAATTGAACTCATACTTTTGTAAAACCCTATTTTTTGAAGACATAATAGAGGTCACCACTGAAGGCTGGACCAGGAGACGTAGCCCAGGAGTGTTGGGTGAACTCCTTATTAAACCTGTTCTGTTTATGTGTGTTGTCTATTATGTTCTTTAACTGCTTCATTGTCTATGTATTTCACAATCTTATCGATCCATTCCACAAAGTAACATAGGAAAATCCATGCACATGAGTCTGTAATACCTTAATACTTGTTTAAGATCTCACAATTAGATCACCTGTAGGAGATTAAAGCTTTTCTTTGGGTCAATCATCGGGAAATTCATGCCCTAAGTGACCTTTGAGGGCTAGACCTGAGAAAAAGTGATAAAAGGTGAAAAAGGTGCAGGGGATGACCACCTTTTTTAGGGATCAGTGCCTAATTCACTTGGGGATATGGAGTCAAGGATGATGATGAGTAAGAACTTGGTTTCTTGAATAAGGAGACCTAGAAAGTTAGCTTCATCCAATGTTGAGAGAAAGAAAATAAAAGTGACCTTCAAGCATTTATACTTCAAAGAAAATGATGTAAGCTTATCGAGACAAATAATCTTTAGGACATTTCATTCATATAACATTGGCCCATACATTAAATTAGTTAAAACACGCTCAATTCCACATTTCAATTATGTAGCAACTAACATTAAGTTTAGCAATATGCAGCAACAAGAATAATAACATCAAAATTTACTTAAAATGTTATAGATTATATCGAACCACCATTTCGTTGACAAGACAAAGCTCCAAGACAAGATAAATAACCCAAATCTATACATAAAAATTCATCCATCTCCAAAAATATCCTCAAAGGAAAAAAATGTGATGTTCTCTAAAGATTAGAGAGATCCCAAGTCAAGTGATGATCCAAATGAATGTATCTAACATCAATATATAGCCTCCTAAGGAGTTCGAATTAGCCTATGGGCCTACATTAGCCCCTAATGATAAAATAATGTGCAAATAAAACCCCTAATGGTGACAAGCCCACCAAACTAGCTCAGAAGTGGAAAACTAAGCCTCACAAGGGGCCAAATAATAATATGTACATGTCATGGGGCCCTCCAAAGGCCTAATACTATCTTGAATTGCCATATTGAGGAATAAATTCCTTAGAATATGATGGACAAGGGGGTGGCTTCTTGTTCTCCAAGTAGTAGACCTGTGGTGCTCCTAGTGGGTCTGAGGGCACATAAATGACCCCATGGGTCTCCATATGAATCATAGATGCCTGTAGATCCTATGCAAGGGTCAGAGTGGAAGAATGAATGTTTCCATGACATCGTACAAGTCCTAGGACACCTGCCAATTGTGTGGGGCTCCTATGGGGGCCTGCTAGTCATAATGTACCAAACACATCACCATCACCCCAAAAGTGGATCACTAGTAGTCTTTGAGCATCCATGAAGATCCGTGGAGTGTTGTCTGCTATTGTGGAGGCCAATGCCTCTCCATGCACACCCTACATGTGCCAATGTAGACCTATGGAGGTTAGGATATCATATAGGGAGACCAAATCCAAATGGAAACCACATGTAATCCTGCATAAGATCCAATGCATCCCGAAGGCTTCCAGTACAACCAATATTTAAAATAATTGGGTAAAATAGATTACAAATCATGGATAACAACGTGGGCACTTCATAATGGCATGCCTTTCTGTAGTGGGATTTGGTATGTGCTAGTGTCTCCAAGCTCCAAAGGGGGTTAACCAAGTACCTTATTAGGTGGTTTCAACCCTTAAAGGGGATAGTATCTCCAAGGTACATCCCTCTAATGGGGGTGACAAGTGACAAGTAAGTGAGATGGAATAGGGAATGAGAGGGGTAGTCCTTATCCACATAGTGGGGCATAAGGGTAGCTAGATTAGGGGAAGCCCACACTTGGGTTTGTAATGTATAGGAGGGAGAAATCATGGTAGATGAGGTACCCCAACCTTCATTTTTGCACCCTTCTTCATATACCTTTTTCCTTTTATGAATTTTCTTTAATTAACTGCTTGGGGCTCAAACGACAAGAGCATGATGTGTATGATATAATAGTGATTACCCCCTTTAGGTAGGGTGGTTCAATGCCCTCCAGGGGTTGGTACAATCATGGGTTCCTGAATGATAGAGGAGGCTCATCCATGGCCTATGAAACCAGGGTGATGGCCATGGATTGGGGTAGAGCTCATGTAATGGTTTTTTCTCACTTGCTAATTATTTTTGTCCCAACCATATTTTGCATTTTGTGGTACAATTTCTTATTAAATGTGGCTAATTATGCTTTTCACTTTTTCTTTTAATTGCTTCAAACTTCGAGAAATCATTCTAGGCCTTACCCGAGGTCGGGGCAAGGGGATAGGGAGGCTAGACCTATGTGGAACCAGAATGGGAATGTGGACCCAGGTGTGAGAAAAGATGAATGAGGGTATAGTGAGTGGAAAGGGAGTAATATGTGTGGGTAAAGGAGTAGGACCACGCACCCAAAGTTGGGGTTTCCCAAGTAGTACTACCCTAGAACCAAATGCTCAATAAAGCAGATCCCATGGGACTAAGATACAAGGGTAGAAACCAAAAGAGATTAAGGGGACAAGAGCACAAACTAAGCCCTCTCTTTCTGCCAAATCCCCCCATTAATCCATACCCAAAAGTATCCATGATAAGTAAACCCAATACTCAATTACCAAATGACAAGACATACCTTTAGATTCGAGAGGCCCACCTTCAAACATACAATCAATATAGGTGGCTGAGGGACCACATGGCTAGCTCAAGTGGCAGAGAAATGGCACAACGAGCGCATAGGAGGCATCAAGGGGCTACTGGTTTTTGGCTGAGGCTCATCATAGAGAAAAATTTCTCCTGGGGGTATCACCCACAAAGTGGTGGGTAATATGCCCAAATTAACACCATCAATCACTGGGAGAAAACATAAAGATCAATGGTTGCAACTCCTAGATGCATTGTTTCAACTTTGGTTGTACCTAACAATTGCTACAACTTTGGGTGTAACACACAATTTTCGCAACTCTAGTTGTAGCATCTTGCAATTTCGACTATAACGCACAATTGTTGCAATTTCGCCTGTAGCACAATTGTTGCAACTCCATCTGTAGCACACAAGCGCTGCAATTCCAGTGGTAGCACACAATTGCTACAACTGCAAATGTAACACACAAGTGTTGCAATTCCAACTGTGACACACAATTGCTACAACTTTGGTTGTAACACACAGGTGCTGCAATTCTTGTTGTAGCACATAGTTACTACAAATTTGGTTGTAACACACAAGTGTTGTGATTCTGGATGTAACACACAATTGATGCAACTCTAATTGTAACACATAAGTGCTACAATTCCATTTGGAGCACACAATTGATACAACTTTGGTTATATCACACAAGTGCTACAATTATGGTTGTAGCACACAATTGCTACAACTCTGGATGTATCACATAAGTGCTACAATTCCAGTTGTTGCACATAGTTGCTGCAATGTTGGTTGTAACATGAAAGTGTTGCAATTTCTGTTGCAGCATGTAATGTCCCTTAGTAATAAATAATAAATAATAAAAATTAAATATTAAATAAATAATAAACAATAAATAAAATAATAAATATAATAAAAAATAAAATAATAAATAATAATAAATTAATTACATGCTCTAAATAAATGTAAATAAGAATAAACAGGAAAATAGTAAAAATCAGTAAAGCTATCAAAAAGTAAAAACAAAAGAAATAAAGTTACAAGAAAAATAGTAAAAATCAGTAAAACTATTAAAAATTAAAAACAAAAGAATAAAACAAGAAAGCAGTAAAGTTGCATGTTGACACATGGAGTGTGTGCATGTGGTTCTTCTTCTAATGTTTGCTCTATTTAATATATGGTGAGGAAGATGAGAGGCATTCCATCATTCCAAGATTCTATCCTTCATTCTTTTGGGAGAATAGTGTTCTAAGACAAAGGATTGCTTGACAGTAGTACATTGATTGAGGGCTCGGGGGTGACCAGTTGTAGCAAGTTATTGTACAACTGAGCGTACGGTTGGGTGGAGAGTCGTCCCCAAAACCTTGTTGCAGTTAGTAGACTTCAACTAAAATTATAGGTAAGTGTCTCTACTCATAGTTTTGAACTCTGATGTTAATTAGTGGATAATTGCATGTTGATTGCTTGATTAATCTAATTAATTACATGTTTATTTTGGGCCGTTACACAGCAGTTAGTTGTTGCAACTCTAGTTGTATCACACAAGTGTTGAAATTTTGGTTGTAGCACATAGTTGTTGAAACACTGGATGTAAGACATAAGTGCTACAATTTTGGCTATAGCACACAGTTGTTGCAAATCTAGTTGAACAATTAGCACAAGTTTCTCATGATGGAAGATGATGGAGGCAAGTGGATAATGATTCACCTCTTGCAATTTGGTTTAACTTATTCATAGAACTATGATTATCAATTAACTAAGAATAATCACAAAATCCCTCATAACTATACAAAAAGTGTTGGCATTATGGCATAGGTTTGATGTTATGGCTCTGGTGTTGTCCTTCATGGCAACTCATCTTGGTGACAGATCTCAGTTTAGGCACTTAGAAAGAAGAAAAAGGCATATACGCAGGTTCATCTAGATGAAGACGTGTATACACGTGTGTTATACGTTACAAAAGCGTGTATATGTTGGGGAACTTACTCTTGATCCATGGTAGTTAGTCCTTGGGATTTGAACCTATGGTTTTGGACCATGGCGTCTCGTCAGATGTGTTGATCCCTAGTTTTGAGTTCATGGTATTGAAATGTTATGGTTTTGGACCATGGTATTGTGGAAGGCCTAAGACTATAAAAGAGGAAGGAGATCATGTGGCAAAAGATCATTGGAATTATTATTGAATATCTGAAAAGTGGTAGATCTGAATGCTAGTAATTGGGTTATGGTGTAGATCTGGATCTGAATAAAGGAGGAACCTTAGCGAAAAGAAGAAGGATAAGTTCTATTGACGGGTCATAATCTTTAAGCTTGAATGATAGTATCTTTATATGATTTTGGTCTGTTTTATGTGGCGCTTGCTTGATCTATAACACTGATAATCTGGGTTAATTAGTTTTTTTGAATATCTGGAAGAGCGAATTATCCTTTATAGATCTGTACACAGGTTCAGTGAAGCGAAGGCGCGTATACATGCTAGTTCAGTGAATTAAAACAGCGTATACACAGGTTGTTCCAAACACAGAAGCGTACGCACGCATGTTGCAGGTTATTGAAATAGCGTATATGCTTTAAGTTGTGATCTAGCTACTTCTGTTTATTGCTGCTATGTTCTGGGTTTCTAGTTTGTGGTACTGTGTTTTGGGTACAGTTGTCAGAGAAGTATCTACTTGATTCAGATCTAATTGGTGGAAAGGATATTGGTTGATTCTTGATGACTGATTGATGTTTATGGATCCAGTCTGAAAATTTATGAAACGTGGTCCCTAGAAAAAAGAGAAGGTTGTAGCCTTCTGTAGGCTAGCACCTGCGTACTAGTATCTTGGCTAGTGTAAGAGCTAAAGGGGGTTGTAACTCCCTTCCAGGAGAAGCTGGAGAATGAGAGAGGGTTGTAGCTCTCTGCAGGTTGCAGCCTGCGTACTGGTAAAGGACTGCACCAGTACATTGTAAAAGAAGTTTCTAATTTAAAAGAAGATAAAGATGAATTGCAGCAGGTTGTTTTCACCCACATTGGGTTTCCACCTTAGATCTTGTGTTCTTATGCGTGATTGTCCTTCTGTTCTGTTTTACTGTCTATGGTTACTGGTTATTTGTTTCTGCAACACAGATTAACAATCATCATCAGAAAGATAAAGTAAATTAAAATCTTGCCTTGTATACGCGGTTTTTCTTCTGCATAGATGCGTATATACGCATGTTTAACTAACTGAAGTAGCGTATATCATTTGTTTTGGAAAAGGAATATTTGACTTGACAATACTGATTCACCCCCCCTCTCAGTATTATTTCCAACAATTGGTATCAGAGTCGGTCCTTCAGAAGAAGCTTGATCACTTAAGATCTTTCATCATGAGCAACTATGAGAGGGAAGCATCAATTAGGCCACCAATTTTTGATGGGACAAACTTCGTATATTGGAAGGTAAGAGTTACTGCCTATCTTAAATCTCTTGGTACAGAAGTCTGGGATATCATAGATACAGGGTATACTTTTCCATCAGCAACTCCTACAGATCCGGCTGAGAAGAAGAAATATGAAACAAATGCAAAGGCAGTCAATACTCTATTAGGATGTTTATCTCAATCATAATTTGTCAAGGTTATGCAGTTTAAATCCACAAAAGAAATATGGGACAAGATTGTTCTGAGCTATGAGGGAGATGATCAGGTAAAACGAGCAAAACTTCAAACTCTCAGGATTCAGTATGAAAATCTCAAGATGTATAATGATGAAAGTGTGGCTAATTATTTTCTTCGTGTAGATGAGATTGTTAATTGTATGAAACATTTGGGTGAATAAATAAAAGAGGTTGTTGTGGTTGA
This sequence comes from Pinus taeda, assembly GCA_000404065.3. Classification (NCBI taxonomy): domain Eukaryota; kingdom Viridiplantae; phylum Streptophyta; class Pinopsida; order Pinales; family Pinaceae; genus Pinus; species Pinus taeda. Next base: position 13,196 of record APFE031652038.1, read on the forward strand.
AAAAGTCCTAAGATCTTTGTCCTCTAGATTTGAATCTAAATTTTCTGCTATAGAAGAAAAGGAGAATCTACAAAACCTTAAAATGTCACAGCTACATGGAATTCTAACTGCTTATGAAATGAGGAAAGGAGGTCCTTCAGACAGGAGAGTAGCTGCCTTCAAGGCTTCAGGCAAAGGAGAGTACTATGAGTCAGCACACGTGTCAGAAGAAGAAGAAGAATCAAATTTTGTCAGAAATCTTCAACGGGGTACTGGAAGATTCAGAGGTAAGTTACCTTTCAAATGTTTTGCTTGTGGAAGACTAGGTCACTATGCTGCCAAATGTCCTCACAAGGATAAGATTGACAAGGGGAAGGAACCTATTAGATGGAACAAGAAACAAAATAAGAAAAGCTATTACACTCATGAAGATAGTGATGGACTATCAAATAGCGATGAAGATGAACGAGGTAATCACTATAAACTTTTAATGGCCTTTGAAGATGATGATTACATGGATGCCATAGATGTGGATGGCTTTTATGAAGAGATTTCTAGATTCAAAAAGTGTTTAGAAGAAAAGAATATGATCATTGATACTCTGCAATTTCAACTTGATGAAAAGGAAAAATCTCTTGAGAAGTTAGAATGTGAAATTGTTGGCCTTAGAAAAGAAATTGAGAAAAAAAAGGCCCTTAATCTCAAATTTGTTAAAGGATTTGAAACTCTGGATGAGATTATCAATGTGTAGCGTTCCCCTCTAATCAAGACAAGCCTAGGGTATAATGGTGAAACATCTCAAGTTTCCACCTCCAAAAGTTATCTTGATGCAGCAAGAAGGAGTGAGAAAAAGCCTAATAGAAATCATCAGGTAAATCAGGGACAGTCTTTATCAAGAACGAATAAAGACTATCAAGAAAATTGGGGGCAAGCTACCTTAAGGACAAACAGAAGCTACAACCAATCTCAGGTATAATCCTCCCAATTTTCTTCAAGAATAGATGACAATCGAAATTACAACCATTTGGCTGGTAGATTTGATAATCGCAGAAGTTTCTTCAATGGCCAATGTTTCTCTTGCCATAACTTTGGTCACAAAGCAGCTCAATATGTTTCCTATAAGACAATCATGACTAGAGAAGTTCAAAAACAAAGAAGTATGACTGGGATTACGAAAAGGACCTATAAAAACTTTTCGGTGCTTGAGAATGAAATTGAATGTTCTATTTGTAATAATTTCAGTCATGAAGATTCTGAATGCCGGAGCAGGTTTCGGAAAACAAAGGAACAAACCTCAAGCACCAGAACATGGAGAATAAAGGAACCACAACCAGAAAGATGTGGGGTATCTTTTTATGCAGAAGGACAGGAAAATCTATGGTACATCGATAGTGGATGTTCGAAGCATATGACAGGTGATAAAGAAAAACTTGAATCATATACTGCTTTAGAAAAGGGAAAGAAAGTTTCTTTTGGAAATGATACTCATGCAACCATAAAAGGAAAAGGAACTGCTCAGTTGAAAGAAAAGGTCAAAGCTGGAAATGTTTTGTATGTTGATGGCTTGAAGCATAATCTATTAAGTGTCAGTCAGATGTGCGATAATGGAACCGAGGTAGTATTTCAATCAGATGAGTGTAGTGTTCGTGATCTTGATACAGAAGGAACAATGATCAAAGGCAGAAGAACTCAAAATAATTTATACATATTTGAAGAAGGACAACAACAATGCTATTTGAGCAAGGATCATGAACACTAGTTATGGCATCGGAGGTTGGGGCTTCTAAGCTTTTCACAAATAAGGAAAGCATGCAAATACCAGGTAGTTCGTGGGCTTCCAGACATCAAAATTCCAGACAACACGATATGAAAATCATGTCAGTTTGGTAAGCAAACCAGAACTAATTTCCCTGAGAAGGAAGGATCAGCCAACAAGCCTCTTGAGCTAGTCCATACAGATGTATGTGGTCCATTTAGGACAAGGTCACCTCGAGGAGAAGAATACTTTATATTATTCATTGACGAATTCTCTAGGATGGTTTGGTTAGGACTTATGAAGCACAAGGACGAAGCATTCGAAAAATTCCAATCCTTCAAAGCCCTGGTTGAAAATGAATCAGATTACAAAATTAAGTGCCTCAGGTCAGACAGAGGTGGGGAGTTTACCTCAAATGAATTTTTCGATTTCTGTGA
>APFE031652042.1:0-34179 GCA_000404065.3 Pinus taeda
CCCCTTCCTCGTCAAATCTGTCAGGGGTGCAACAAGCTGTGAGAAACCTTTGACGAACTTTCGATAGTAAGTGCAAATGCCAATGAATCCTCGAAGTTCTGTCGCGTTTCTCGGCTTCGGCCAATCTCTGATGGCCCTGATCTTCTCCTTGTGGACCCTTACGCCGTCCACCCCTATGATGTGTCCCAAGTATAACATCTTCGTCAACCCAAACTCACACTTGGAGAGCTTAGCATAGAACTGCTACTCCTCCAAGATGCACAATACTGTCTCAATGTGCTGGAGATGCTCCACCCAAGTCTTGCTGTAAATGAAGATATCATCAAAGAACACCAACACAAACTTCCTTAAGTGACTGCGGAAGATGTGGTTCATGCAAGACTAGAATGTAGCAGGGGCATTGGTTAGCCCGAAGGGCATCACCAAAAACTCAAAGTGCCCATAGTGACACCTGAAGGCGGACTTCGGAATGTCCTATTCCCTCACACGTATCTGATGGTACCCAAATCTCAAATCAACCTTCGAGAAGAACCGTGCTCCTCTCAACTCATCCATCAGCTCATTGATCCTAGGTATGGGGTACATGTTCTTCAGTGTCTTCTTGTTCATGGCCCTGTAGTTAATGCACATCCTCACTGTGTCGTCCTTCTTCACCAACACCACGGAAGAAGCAAAAGGACTCATGCTCAGCCGAATAGGTTTTCAGGGGATCTTGTAGGAATACAAGGGATCCTGTAGAAAACACAGTCTTTGTATAAATCGAAGAAATGGAATGGAAAAATGACAAAAATGATGGAGGGATGCATGGTAAGCAGTGAAAAAATGAATATGTGAGTGGCAGGGGTCTCCTTACCCTTGCTGAAAAGTCATTTCACCATGAACACTATCAGGAGTAAAGATGAGCTTGTTCAGGATCAATCGAAGCGGTGAGAGGGGTAGGGACAGTGAAGACGGAGGAAGGATTCCAGTTCCAGTGAGTGCATTTACAGAGAGGCAGAGGAGCCATAGTGAGGTTGACGTAGAACAACACAGAAGCCTATAGAGGCAATTTTGAAATTGGTGGGGAGAAGCAAATTTTCAGTGCAGGAAGCTGGGCAGAGGTTCCAGAGGCTAGGAAAGACATTTTCCATAGACAACAGCTAACCAGATAGCTTGAGGAGAAGTTGTTTCAAGTTGAGTGCACGAGAAACTACGAAAGGGTGACAGAGTGACTGCACAGATCCAGTTTGGACGGCTCAATTTGAGCTAAGGTCAGAGACCGGATTTGCCTATGGAGTGAGGAAATTCCTCACTAGATTTTCTTACCAGTTTCCCTCTGTAGGCTTCCCAATTTCGGCATCTAGTTGCACTCAGATTATTTCACTGCTACATAATAATAAAACCCTCAACTGCTGCACCCGTTTTCCCAAGTTGGGTTTTTCTGAGGACATTGGTCCAAAAATAACTATGTAAGTTCATGTGTGTGTGCTAGCATTTCTTCCAATGTTTATTTCTTCCGCAGTTCTATTTTGTAGGTTGCAATGTGATTGATTCAGTATTTGTTGTAGAAAATAGTAAATAAATTGTTAAAAAATAATTTAACAATTAGGAGAATTATTTCCAGTTACTACAATAGGATTCAGGTTATCGAATTTTCACATCTAGCACTTTTTGCATGTTAAAACCCTATTTCTAGGGCTAACATCATCACTATAATGTTGTTTTCTACACATTTTAGCCTCAACCTTGCATATCTAATTGATAGTCTTGATCCTTTGTTGACTAATCATTGTAAGACAATTTCTTATGGTTATATGACATCAAATTCCCTATCATTGAATATTTGTCAAACCCTAACTTATAGCAGCCCTTTTCTTTGCTCAAGTGCTCTAGGGATGGAGTACTTGTGCTTTGGAAAATTCTATCTTAGCCCTTCTGACTCCACCAGTACCCTATCAATATGATTAGACATTTCTATCCCATTAAACCCTCCTTGTTGAATATCCTCTAGGTCATCCATATGTAGAAAATCCTCCCTTGTGGTTCAATATACCACTAAATAGTTGGAGTCAGGATGCTAAGGTGATAGTGGTGGCCACTCTCTTGTTATCACGAGGTCTAGAGGCGTTAACAATAGAAAATATCGATGAAGTCTAAGAAGTGACTGAAGGTGAGAAGATGAGAAGGAAGGAGAGGCAACAAAGGTAGGGATGAACTAGTGGAGGAAATAGACATGAGAGGTAGTCAAGCTAGGAATGAAAAACTAAACCAAAGAGGCAAAAGGTGACAACATTAGATATTAACAACTAAAACCAAGAATTAAAATGTGACGACAATAGTTTAGATATAAAATGAATGAGGTGTGAATCAACAACTCAGGAGCTTAAATAGTGAAGGAAAGAAGAAAATAGTAACGATGCTAGTTTTGAACTGGGGAAGGCAAGAGTCGAATGGAAGGAGGAATTGAGGAATGGTTGAGGAAATGAACCCATAGCTGTAGTCTATGGGATGTGACAACCAAGATCACACTCTCCAATAGGCAAAGGAGAGGCAAGGTGTTTGGTCACATCAAAGGAGAAGTCATCTCGAGTCGGGCCCTACTCGAGAGAACGATCTAGAGAGACCCATTAGTAGTGATCTACCTAGGAAAGGGGTGACCAAATGGAAACAAAGGGAGATGCTATAGAAGGAGGTTTTACCCAAGTGGATTAGGAAGCAAAGGAATAGAAAGGAGAAAGGGTTGATGAGCAAAAGTATGGATGGGGGTGCCATAAATAAGAGGCCTAGGGGGTGTTTAACAATGATCACATCCCAAAGTGAAGCTTCACTCAAATTTGTAAAGCATATTAATTATGGAAACCTTATGAGGCTAGTAAAATCCACAAGCCACTAGAGAAAGGTTAGGACTAGAAAGCAAGGTTTTCCTTCAACATTCAATGGGTAAGGGAAGGAGAAGAAGAGTAAGGTGAATAACACATCATGGGGCATGAAAAGACAAGAGAGGGGAAAGAATGAGGTGGCTCAAAATGGTCAGGGTAGGTGCAAGTAGGAAGAGAAATCGCATGGCAAGCAGGAGAGAGAACTGACATAGGGAGACTAAGAGAGAACAAGAATGATGAACAAGGGAATAGGAGATAGAAGTATTTTCTGACTATCTTTCACAATAGCTCCAACCCAATGAGAAGTCTAAGGACAATCAATATTGATGTGACTAATAGTTGGGATTTAGGTAAGTTCATTTTGGGAAACCCTATACAATACACTGAGAGGAAGGTGTCTAGATCAATCTCTTTCAATGAGATAACTAACCTAAGTGCTAGATATGAGAGAGAGGAGAACCAAAGCAAACTAACCTTGTGGCCCCAAAATTCCCCCCCTAGAGATGAGCGTTCATCCTTGAGCAACTTCCACATGATATAGAGCCTCTTAACAATACTCTAGATTTTGAAACACTGAGCTCTAAATACTAGGCATTGGACTTTTCTATGATGTACCTAGATGGACCCAAGATGCCCCAAACCTTGCCTTGACCTTGTTTAATGGATGACACCTTATTTTGAACCCTAAATGGGGATGTATATCACCGAGACGACATGGGAGGGATAGTACATCCATATTTGATGCCAATGCTTTCTTTTAGAGGTGCCACGTCACTCCCACATGTTTGAAAAGAGTGAGGTAGGGATTCTATTAGATGATGTCATGGTGGTGGAGGCACCATTTGGAGATGTATGCATGCAATTGAGGATTTTCTTGGAGTAAGGAGCACTCTTGGATCCTTGTCTCAGTTCTTTGGTGCCTTATTGCATATTCTCTAGGATGATGTAATGGTGGAGACTCCTTTTCTGCAACAAGTGTGGGATATTTTTGGCATTTTGTTATATTCTCGAGTTATTTCAAGGTCAACTTATGAACTGACTTAGTTGAATGCTTAGGTAAACACTTTTAGTGGTTTTCTTTTAATATTAATATAATAAGGCTTGGTTAAATAGAGAGGGGCCTTATTCACAATTTATCATCGTTCATTGTCGCACTTCTCTCTCTTTGGGAAGTGTGCATTAGATTTTGCCTATTTTCTACTTGCACGAAATGTAGATCTATGGTGAAATTACCCTTGGAGGTGGATTTTTGCTAGAAGTTGGCTTCTTGAGATTGATTGAGGAGATTCTTGCTGAATTTTTTTAAGTTTATTGCCCATATTCTATAGTTTGCATGCTATATTGTGCAAATTATGGTTTCTGCATGTACCATAGTTAAAATTGTTGTTTTTGTATAGAAATTGTGATCCTCTATGCCATGTGAAATTTTTTTCTTTGAACCCTTTAAGAGAAATCCCAGTTTTCCATCTCTCAAATCTAAAAAATCCCTATCAGGGAAGCTACTCGGGTTTGTAAGAAGAGTACTTACAGCTCTCACCCTCTTAAACAAGGATGTCCTCATTGAATTTTTCCAAGGTAACTCCATTGTACATTTCCATCGAGGCACTAGTCTAGGTGGTGGTGATAAAGGCTTATGATTTTACAAATTTCTCTTTCTTCTCTCTTAAATTATAGATATCTAAGGTTAGGGCCTGTTTGAAATATTGCTAAAAGTAATTTTATTTGATGTGTTCATTCCCTCTAAGTAGGAATTGCATTAAATAGTTATTAAAAAGCAAAATCTAGCAAGTTTTGCATCTTAAAACCTTATTTGTAGGGATGATGTCATCACTATATTGTTGTTTTCTACATGTTTCATCCATAACATATCTCAATCAAAAACCCTTAGCTTTGCATATCTAATTGACAGTCTTGATTCTGTGTTGATTAATCACTATAAGATTGTTTCTTGTGGCTGTTATATGACATCACATGCCCTATCATTGAATATTTGTCAAACCCTAACTCATAGCATCCTTATTCTTTGTTGAAGCGGTCTAGGGATGGAATGTTGAAATGTGTATCTTGGGAAATACTCTCACAACCCCCGGGATATTGGGTTTGTGATAAGTTGACCCATGAAAATGAATCTTTGTGGGAAATGTACCTAAGTGGTGGGCTTTGTGCCCAAAGTCATGGACGGAAGACCTAAGGAGGAAAGGATTGGTTATTCATTACAAACATGAGTGACAACCTTGAAGGGATAAGGGGTACCTAGGGCTTCAATGGAGTGGAAAAAAATAAACGAAAATATTTTTTCCCCTATGAAAATAGTGTTTAAGCATGTTGACTTAGGTCAACTTGGTTTTGGAGACATTACCCTTGCTGAAAAGTCATTCCACCATGAACACTATAAGGAGTAAAGATGATCTCATTTAGGATCAATCAAAGTAGTGAGAGAGGGGTAGGGACAGTGCAGCTGAAGGAAGGATTCCAATTCTGGTGAGTGCATTTACAAAGAGGCAGAGGAGCCATAGTGAGGTTGATGCAAAGCAACGTAGTAGCCTATAGAGGCAAGTTTGAAATTGGTGGGGAGAAGAAAAGTTTCAGTGCTAGATGCCGGGCAGAGGTTCCAGAGGCTAGAGGAGACATTTTCCAAAGACAGCAGTTGACCATCCAGCTTGAGGAGAAGTTGTTTCGAGCTGAGTGTAGGAAAAACTGCGCTAGGGTGATAGAGTGACTGCACAGATCCAGTTTGGACAGCTCAATTTGAGCTGATGTCAGAGCCCGGATTTGCCTATGGAGTGAGCAAATTCCCCACTAGATTTTCATACCAATTTTCCTCTATGGGATTGCCAGTTTTGGCATCTAGTTGCACTCAGACAATTTCATTGCTATATAATAATAAAACCCTCAACTGTTGCACCAGTTTTCCCAAGTTGGGTTTTTCCGGGGACATTGATCCAAAAATGATTGTGTACATTTATGTGTGTGTGCTAGCATTTCTTCTAGCGCTTGTTTCTTCTGCAATTTTATTTTGTAAGTTTCAGTGTGATTGATTCATTATTTGCTATAGAAAATAGAAAATAAATTGTTAAAAATAAATTTAACAATTAGGAGAATTATTTCGAGTTACTGCAATATTTCGGGTTGCCGAATTTTCACATCCTTGATCCTTTGTTTACTAATCGTTGTAAGGCAGTTTGTTATGGTTATATGACATCAAATTCCCTATCATTGAATATTTTTCAAACCCTAACTTATAGCAGCCCTTTTCTTTGCTTAAGTGGTCTAGGGATGGAGTACTTTTGTTTTAGAAAAGACTATCTTAGCTCTTCTGACTCTACTAGTACCCTATCAAAATGATTAGACATTTCCATCACCTTAAACCCTCGTTGAATATCCTCTAGGTCATCCATATGTAGAAAATCCTCCCTTGTGGTTCAATATACCACTAAATAGTTGGAGTCAGGATGCTAAGGTGATAGTGGTGGCCAATCTCTTGTTACCATGATGTATAGAGGCGTTAACAATAGAAAATATCGATGAAGTCTAAGAAGCGAGTGAAGATGAGAAGAAGAGAAGGAAGGAGAGGCAACAAAGGTAGGGATGAACTAGTGGAGGAAATAGATGTGAGAGCTAGTGAAGCTATGATTGAGAAACTAAAGAAAAGAGGCAAAGGGTCACAACATTAGAGATTAACAACTAAAACCAAGAATTAAAAGGTGATGACAATAGTTTAGATAGCAAAAGAAAGAGGTGTGAATCAATAACTAAAACCAAGAATTAAAAGGTGGCAACAATAGTTTAGATAGCAAAAGAAAGAGGTGTGAATCAACAACTCAGGAGCTTAAATAGTGAAGGAAATAAGAAAATGGTAACAATGCTAGTTTTGCATTGGGGAAGGCAAGAGCCGAGTGGAAGGAGGAATTGAGGAATGGTTGAGGAAATGAACCCATAGCTGCAGTCTATGGGATGTGACAACCAAGACCAAACTCCCCAGTAGGAAAAGGAGAGGCAACGTGATTGGTCCCATTAAAGGAGAAGTCATCTCGAGTCGGGCCCTACCCGAGAGTACGGCCTAGAGAGACCCATTACAAAAGGAGATGTTATAGAAGGAGGTTTTCACCAAGTGGATTAGGAAGGAAAGGAATAGAAAGGAGAAAAGGTTGATGAGAAAAAGTATGAATGGGAGTGCAATTAATTTCTTGAGAAATGTGATAGATAAGAGGCCTAGGGGTGTTTAACAATGATCACATCCCAAAATGAAGCTTCACTCAACTTTGTAAAGCATATTAACTATGGAAACCTTATGAGGCTAGTAAAATCCAAAAGCCACTAGAGAAAGGTTAGGACTAGAAGGCAAGGTTTTCCTTCAACATTCAATGGGTAAGGGAAGGAGAAGAAGAGTAAGGTGAATAACACATCATGGGGCATGAAAAGACAAGAGAGGGGAAAGAATGGGGTGGCTCAAAATGGTCAGGGTAGGTGCGAGTAGGAAGAGAAATCGCATGGCAAGCAAGAGAGAGAGCTGACATAGGGAGAATAAGAGAGAACAAGAATGATGAACAAGGGAATAGGAGATAGAAGTATTTTTTGACTATCTTTCATAATAGCTCCAAGCCAATGAGAAGTTGAGGGACAATCAATATTGATGTGACTAATAGTTGGGTTTTAGGTAAGTTCATTTTGGGAAACCCTTACAATACACCGAGAGAGAGGTGTCTAGATCAATCTCTTTCAATGATATAACTAACATAAGTGCTAGAAATGAGAGAGATGAGAACCAAAGAAAACTAACCTTGTGGCCCCAACATTTCCCCCCTAGAGATGAGCTTTCATCCTTAAGCAAATTCCACATGATATAGAGCCTCTTAACAATACTCTAGATTTTGAAACATTGATCTTGAAATTCTAGGCATTGGACTTTTCGATGATGTACCTAGATGGACCCAAGATGCCCCAAACCTTGCCTTGACCTTGTTTAATGGATGACACCTTATTTCAAAGCCTAGATGGGGATGGCTATCACCAAGATGACATGGGAGGGATAGTACATCCATATTTGATGCCAATGCTTTCTTTTAAAGGTGCCACATCACTACCACATGTTTGCAAAGAGTGATGTAGGGATTCTATTAGATGATGTCATGGTGGTGGAGGCACCATTTGGAGATGTATGCATGCAATTGAGGACTTTCTTGGAGTAAGGAGCACTCTTGGACCCCTATTTTAGTTCTTTGGTGCCTTATTGCATACATTGTAGGATGATGTAATGGTGGAGACTCCTTTTCTACGACAATTGTGGGATATTTTTGGCATTTTGTTATATTCTCGAGTTATTTCAAGGTCAATTTTTGAACTTTGACCTAGTTGAATGATTATGTAAACACTTTTAGTGGCTTTTTTTTAATATTAATATAATAAGGCTTGGTTACCCTTATTCACTTTTCATCATCATTCATTGTCACACTTCTCTCTCTTTGGGAAGTGTGCATTAGATTTTGCCTATTTTCTACTTGCACGAAATGTAGATCTATGGTGAAATTTCTCTTGGAGGTGGTTTTTTGCTTGAATTTGGCTTCTTGAGATTGATTGAGGAGATTCTTGTGGAATTTTTTAAAGTTTATTGCTCATCTTCTATATTTTGCATGCTATATTGTGCAAATTATGGTTTCTGCTTGTGGCATAGTTAAAATTGTTGTGTTTGTCTAGAAATTGTGATCCTCTATGCCATGTGAAATTGTTTTCTTTGAACCCCTTAAGAGAAATCCCAGTTTTGCATCTCTCAAATCTAAAATATCCCTATTAGGGAAGCCGCTAGGGTTTGTAAGAAGAGGATTTACACCACTCACCCTCTTAAACAAGGTTGTCCTCATTGAATTTTTCCTTGGTAACTCCATTGTACATTTCCATCAAGGCACTAGTCTAGGTGGTTGTGACAAAGGCTTCTAATTTTACAAATTTCTCTTTCTTCTCTCTTAAATTCAAGATATCTAGGATTAGGGCCTTTTTGAAATATTTCTAAATGTAATTTTATTTGATGTGTTCATTCCCTCTAAGTAGGAATTGCATTAAATATTTATTAAAAAGCAAAGTCTATTAATTTGTGCATCTGAAAACCTTATTTGTAGGGCTGACATCATCACTATATTGTTGTTTTCTACATGTTTGATTAGTCACTCTAAGATTGTTTCTTGTGGCTGTTATATGACATCACACGCGCTATCATTGAATATTTGTAAAACCCTAACTCAAAGCATCCCTATTCTTTGCTTAATTGGTCTAGGGATGGAATGTTAAAATGTGTATCTTGGGAGGTACTCTCACAACCCCCGAAGTATTGGGTTTGTGATAAGTTGACCCACGAAAATGAATCTTTGTGGGAAATGTACCTAAGTGGTGGGTTTTGTACCCAAAGTCATGGATAAAAGACCCAAGGAGGAAATGATTGTTTATTCATTACAAGCATGAGTGACAACCTTGAAGGGATAAGGGGCACCTAGGGCTTCAATGGAGTGGCAAAAAAAAATGAAAATAATTTCTATTCCTTACGAAAATAGTGTTTAAGCATGTAGGCTTAGGTCGGTTTGGTTTTGGAGACATTACCCTTGGTGAAAAGTTATTTCAAAATGAACACTATAAGGAGTAAAGATGAGCTCATTCAGGATCAATCGAAGCAGTGAGAGAGGGGCAGGGACAGTAAATCGGGAGGAAGGATTCCAGTTCCGATGAGTGCATACAGAGAGGCAGAGGAGCCATAGTAAGGTTGACGCAGAGCAGCGCAGTAGCCTATAGAGCCAATTCGTAAAATGGTGGGGAGAAGCAAAGTTTCAGTGCCAGAAGCTGGGCATAGGTTCCAGAGGCTAGGAGAGACATTTTCCGAGACAACAGTTGACCATCCAGCTTGAGGAGAAGTCGTTTCGAGCTGAGTGCGGGAGAAACTGAGCTAGGGTGACAAATTGACTGCACATATCCAGTTTGGTTGGCTCAATTTTAGCTGAGGTCAGAGCCCGAAATTTTCTACGGAGTGAGGAAATTCCTCACTAGATTTTCTTACTAGTTTTTCTCTTTAGGATTGCCAGTTTCGGCATCCATTTGCACTCAGATTATTTCACTGCTGCATAATAATTAAACCCTCAACTACTGCACCAGTTTTGCGACATTTGGTTTTTCCGGGGACATTGGTCCAAAAATAACTGTGTAAATTTATGTGCATGTGCTAGCATTTCTTCCAGCATTTATTTCTTCCGCAATTTTATTTTGTAGGTTATAGTGTGATTGATCCAATATTTGTTGTAGAAAATAGTAAATAAATTGTTAAAAATTAATTTAACAATTAGGAGAATTATTTCCAGTTACTGCAATAGGATTCGGGTTGCCGAATTTTCACATCTAGCACTTTTTGCATGTTAAAACCCTATTTCTAGTGCTAACATCATCACTATGTTGTTGTTTTCTACATGTTTTGGCCTTAACCTTGCATATCTAATTGATAGTCTTGATCCTTTGTTGACTAATCATTGTAAGACAGTTTCTTGTGGTTATATGACATCAAATTCCCTATGATTGAATATTTGTCAAACCCTAACTTATAGCAGCCCTTTTCTTTACTTAAGTGATCTAGGGACGGAGTACTTGTGCTTTGGAAAAGACATATCTTAGCCCTTCTGACTCCATTAGTACCCTGTCAAAATGATTAGACATTTCCATCACCTTAAAACCTCCTTGCTGAATATCCTCTAGGTCATCCATATGTAGAAAATCCTCCCTTGTGGTTCAATATACCATTAAATAGTTGGAGTCAGGATGCTAAGGTAATAGTGGTGGCCAATCTCTTGTTACCACGAGGTCTAGAGGCGTTAACAATAGAAAATATCGATGAAGTCTAAGAAGCAAGTGAAGGTGAGAAGAAGAGAAGGAAGGAGAGGCAACCATGGTAAGGATGAACTAGTGGAGGAAATAGATGTGAGAGGTGGTCAAGCTAGGACTGAAAAACTAAACCAAAGAGGTGTGAATCAACAACTCGGGAGCTTAAATAGTGAAGGAAAATAGAAAATGGTAACGGTGCTAGTTTTGAAATGGGGAAGGCAAGAGCTGAGTGGAAGGAGGAATTGAGGAATGGTTGAGGAAATGAACCCATAGCTGCAGTGTATGGGATGTGACAACCAAGACCAAACTCCCCAGTAGGCAAAGGACAGGCAAGGTGGTTGGTCCCATTAAAGGAGAAGTCATCTCGAGTCAGACCCTACCCAAGAGAACAACCTAGAGAGACCCATTAGTAGTAATATACCTAGGAAAGGGGTGCCCAAAATGAAACAAAGGGAGATGCTATAGAAGGAGGTTTTCACCAACTAGATTAGGAATGAAAGGAACAAAAAGGAGAAAGGGTTGATGAGAAAAAGTATGAATGGGAGTGCAATTAATTTCTTGAGAAATGCAATAAACAAGAGGCCTAGGGGTGTTTAACAATGATCACATCCCAAAATGAAGCTTCACTCAACTTTGTAAAGCATATTAATTATGGAAACCTTACGAGGCTAGTAAAATCCACAAGCCACTAGAGAAAGGTTAGGACTAGAAGGCAAGGTTTTCCTTCAACATTTAATGGGTAAGGGAAGGAGAAGAAGAGTAAGGTGAATAACACATCATGGAGCATGAAAAGACAAGAGAGGGGAAAGAATGGGGTGGCTCAAAATGGTCAGGGTAGGTGCAAGTAGGAAGAGAAATCGCACGGCAAGCAGGAGAGAGTACTGACATAGGGAGACTAAGAGAGAACAAGAATGATGAACAAGGGAATAGGAGATGGAAGTATTTTCTAACTATCTTTGACAATAGCTCCAACCCAATGAGAAGTTTAGGGACAATCAATATTGATGTGACTAATAGTTGGGTTTTAGGTAAGTTCATTTTGGGAACCCTATACAATACACCAAGAGGAAGGTGTCTAGATCAATCTCTTTCAATGATATAACTAACCTAAGTGCTAGAAATGAGAGAGAGGAGAACCAAAGCAATCTAACATTGTGACCCCAACATTTCCCCACTAGAGATGAACGTTCATCCTTGAGAAAATTCCACATGATATAGAGCCTCTTAAAAATACTCCAGATTTTGAAACATTGAGCTTGAAATACTAGGCATTGGAATTTTCCATGATGTACCTAGATGGATCCAAGATGCCCCAAACCTTGCCTTGATGTTGTTTAATGGATGACACCTTATTTCGAAGCCTAGATTGGGATGGCTATCACTGAGATGACATGGGAGGGATAGTACATCCATATTGGATGTTAATGCTTTCTTTTAGAGGTGCCATGTCACTCCCACATGTTTGCAAAGAGTGAGGTAGGGATTCTATTGGATGATGTCATGGTGGTGGAGGCACCATTTGGAGATGTATGCTTGCAATTGAGGACTATCCTGGAGTAAGGAGCACTCTTGGACCCCTGTCTCAGTTCTTTGGTGCCTTATTGCATATTCTATAGGACGATGTAATGGTGCAGACTCCTTTTCTACGACAATTGTGGGATATTTTTGGCATTTTGTTATATTCTCGAGTTACTTCAAGGTCAACTTGTGAACTTTGACCGAGTTGAAAGCTTAGGTAAACACTTTAGTGGCTTTGTTTTAATATTAATATAATAAGGTTTGGTTACCCTTATATAAATAGAGAGTGGCCTTATTCACTTTTCATTGTCATTCATTGTTGCACTTCTCTCTCTTTGGGAAGTGTGCATTAGATTTTGCCTATTTTCTACTCGCACGAAATGTAGATCTATGGTGATATTTCTCTTGGAGTTGGATTTTTGCTTGAATTTGGCTTCTTGAGATTGATTGAGGAGATTCTTGTGGAATTTTTATAAGTTTATTTCTCATCTTCTATATTTTGCATGCTATATTGTGAAAATTATGGTTTCTGCGTGTGCCATAGTTAAAATTGTTGTGTTTGTATAGAAATTGTGATCCTCTATGCCATGTGAAATTGTTTTCTTTGAAGCCTTTAAGGGAGATCCCAGTTTTGCATCTCTCAACTCTAAAATATCCATTTTAGGGAAGCCGCTAGGGTTTGTAAGAAGAGGATTTACACCTCTCACCCTCTCAAACAAGGTTGTCCTAATTGAATTTTGCCTAGGTAACTCCATTGTACATTTCCATCAAGGCACTAGTCTAGGTGGTTGTGATAAAGGCTTCTGATTTTACAAATTTCTCTTTCTTCTCTCTTAAATTCAAGATATCTAGGGTTAACACCTTTTTTAAATATTGCTAAAAGTAATTTTATTTGACGTGTTCATTCCTTCTAAGTAGGAATTGCATTAAATATTTATTAAAAAGCAAGATATAGCAATTTGTGCATCTTAAAACCTTATTTGTTGGGCTGACGTCATCACTATATTGTTTTTTTTACATGTTTCAGCCATAACATCTCGATTGAAAACCCTTAGATTTGCATATCTAATCGATAGTCTTGATTCTTTGTTGATTAATCATTATAAGTTTATTTCTTGTGGCTGTTATATGACATCACACACGCTATCATTGAATATTTGTAAAACCCTAACTCACAGCATCCCTATTCTTTGCTTAAGTGGTCTAGGGACGGAATGTTGAATTGTGTATCTTGGGAGGTACTCTCACAACCCTCGGGGTATTGGGTTTGTTATAAGTTGACCCACAAAAATGAATCTTTGTGGGAAATGTACCTAAGTGGTGGGCTTTGTACCCAAAGTCATGGACAAAAGACCTAAGGAGGAAATGATTGTTTATTCATTACAAGCATGAGTGACAACCTTGAAGGGATAAGGGGCACCTAGGGCTTCAATGGAGTGGCAAAAAAAAACGAAAATAATTTTTATTCCTTATGAAAATAGTGTTTAAACTTGCAGATTTAGGTCGGATTGGTTTTGGAGACATTACCCTTAGTGAAATGTTATTTCAAAATGAGCACTATAAGGAGTAAAGATGAGCTCGTTCAGGATCAATCGAAGCAATGAGAGAGGGGCAGGGACAGTGAAACCGGAGGAAGGATTCTAGTTCCAGTAAGTGCACTTATAGAGAGGCAGAGGAGCCATAGTGAGGTTGAGTAGAGTAGCGCAATAGCCTATAGAGCCAATTTGGAAATTGGTGGGGAGAAGCAAAGTTTCAGTGCCAGAAGCTGGGTAGAGGTTCCAGAGGCTAGGAGAGACAATTTCCCATATGGATTGAGGAGAAGTTGTTTCTAGCTGAGTGTAGGAGAAGTTGAGCTAGGGTGACAGACTGACTACACAGATCCAGTTTGGCGGGCTCAATTTGAGCTGAGAAGAGAGCCTGAATTTTCCTGTGGAGTGAGGAAATTGCTCACTATATTTTCTTACCATTTTTCCTCTGTAGGATTGATAGTTTTGGCATCCAGTTGCACTCACATTATTTCACTGTTGCATAATAATTAAACCCTCAACTGCTGCAACAGTTTTTCCAAGTTGTGTTTTTCCAGGGACATTGCTCCAAAAATAATTGTGTAAATTTATGTCTGCTAACATTTCTTCTAGCATTTATTTCTTCCGCAGTTTTAGTTTGTAGGTTGTAGTGTGATTGATTCAGTATTTGTTGTAGAAAATAGTAAATAAATTGTTAAAAATTAATTTAACAATTAGGAGAATTATTTCCAGTTATTGCAATAGGATTTGGGTTGCCGAATTTTCACATCTAGCACTTTTTGCATGTTAAAACCCTATTTCTAGTGCTAACATCATCACTATATTGTTGTTTTCTACATGTTTTGGCCTCAACCTTGCATATCTAATTGATAGTCTTGATCCTTTGTTGACTAGTCATTGTAAGATGGTTTCTTATGGTTATATGACATCAAATTCCCTATCACTGAATATTTACAAACCCTAACTTATAGCAACCCTTTTCTTTGCTTAAGTGGTCTAGGGATGGAGTACTTTTTCTTTGGAAAAGACTATCTTAGCCCTTCTAACTCCACTAGTACCCTATCAAAATGATTAGACATTTCCATCACCTTAAACCCTCCTTGCTGAATATCCTCTAGGTCATCCATATGTAAATAATCCTCCCTATTTAGTGGTTCAATATACCACTAAATAGTTGGAGTCAGGATGCTAAGGTAACAGTGGTGGCCAATCTATTGTTACCACGAGGTCTAGAGGCATTACCAATAGAAAATATCGATGAAGTCTAAGAAGCGAGTGAAGGTGAGAAGAAGAGAAGGAAGGAGAGACAAAAAAGGTAGGGATGAACTAGTGGAGGAAATAAGTATGAGAGGTAGTCAAGCTAGGACTGAAAAACTAAACCAAAGAGGTGTGAATCAACAACTCAGGAGCTTAAATAGTCAAGGAAAGTAGAAAATGGTAATGATGCCAGCTTTGAACTAGGGAAGGCAAGAGCCGAGTGGAAGGAGGAATTGAGGAATGGTTGAGGAAATGAACCCATAGCTTCAGTCTATGGGATGTCACAACCAAGACCAAACTCCCCAGCAGGAAAAGGAGATGCAAGGTGATTGGTCCCATTAAAGGAGAAGTCATCTCGAGTTGGTGTTAAGTTATGGTATGTTCTATGCTTATAGCAGTTTACTTATCTTTCTTATTATTATCCATATATTAGCAATCACATGTACATAAAGTAAAGTGCAGATAGAACATTAAACGATAGACAGAAACAAGCCAAGACAAGAGACATAAGATGTGGCGGCTAGCCAGGTACAAATCCCAATGTGTGGAAACCCTTTTATCAAATCTTCCTTTATCCTCAATAATTCAGCAGAGAGAAATAGTACATAAATCTGATTTACATCGGCAACAGCAGCAAACCCTAGATCAACCAAACTAGGGCAGACAATATCTTGCAAACCAACTGTCGGATCGGCTTGATTCCTTCACCAAAAAATGCGGCTTCAAAGGAGATCCAGATTCACCTATAGCATAGTTCTAAGGAGGGAGTTTGATGGTCAACGCTGGTCAAACTTCTGATCTGCAGTTGCAGCCCTAAATTCTGCACCTTCCTTCCACACGTGTGAGAGAAGAGTCTCTTTCTGTATAGTAGGAGAAGAGCCTCTTTTCTGCGCAGGAGAGAAAGAGAGATGTGATGAGTTGAGTGAGTCCAAATGAGGAAAATACCTACTGTATTTATACACCACTGTTGATGATTGAATAGATGCGACTGTTGGGCTTCTAAGCCTACATGAGTTGCTGGTCAGCTTGATAATTATTCCATAATCAAAATAAATTCATATCTCCATAAATACTTATCTGAATCGGATGATCTTTAGATAAATCCTACACCTCTTGATGAGAGGAATCTAATAAAAATATTATTAGCAATAAATAAGATGGCCCACATGGAGTTTGGCCCTAGTTGCCAATTTTAACACTCCCTCTCAACTAGGGAGAACTCCATCAACAATCTGTTTGTCGGTCACTACTATTCATCCATCAAATGCACTACCCTGTACAACTTGACCCTTGCTCTACTCTGGTCTATCTTGCTTGCTCTGCTTTGTTTTGTTCTGCCCTGTTCTGATTTGCTCTGCTCTGCTCTGTTTTGCTCTGCTCTGCTTTGTCTGAATTATGAAGAGGAAGAAATGATCAAGGATGTATCATACTGACTCAAAGTCAGTCTCAGAGTGTGTACCACTGGTCCCAGACCAATCCTCAACTGACCCGAAGTCAGTGTCATAGTGGGTACAACTCCTACCACTGGTCCCAGACCAGTATCATCCTCCACTGACTCAAAGTCAGTCTCAGGGTGTGTACCACTTGTCCTAGACCAGTCCTCAACCGGACCAAAGTCAGTGTCATAGTGGGTACAACTCCTACCACTGGTCCTAGACCAGTATCATTGGTCCCAGATCAATGAAGGTCATCCTAGCATAGGGAGTACGGTAGATACAACGATGTATCCATCGGTACTACAATGGTCCCTATCCTCATTTCCCTGCTCATTGATCAGATGAGAGGTACTTCCCATGAGTCCCAGACTACATGGGTAGGATTCCTCGACAAGAGAACTAATCAATCCTATCCTCACAGGAGAACTGATCATCCTGCTACACAATTGTCATGGAGAACACATCATCCAGACCTCACAGGAGAACTAATCATCCTGCTACATAATCATCATGGAGAACACATCATCCAGACCTCACAGGAGAACTAATCATCCTGCTACATAATCGTCATGGAGAACACATCATCTATACCTCACAAGACAACTAATCATCCTGCTACATAGTCGCCATGGGGTGATACATGGAAAGTTTTGATTCTTTTACCCTGTGGTCATATGTCGCTCCAAGAAGTACCCCGTACCCCCTCGGAGCTACAAGAGCTCCATACATCATACAAGACCCTCATTAGAGGGTTTCTGAACGACACCAAGTCGTTCTTGGAAAGTCAAAAATTTGACCTTTCGTAGAGGCTTTGTCAGAATGTCAGTGTCCTATTCATCTGTACCGATGTGTAGGAGCCTTGTAGCTCCCCGCTGCACCATATCTCAAATATAGTGGTACCTGATATTGATATGCTTGGAGCGATCATGAAATACGGGATTCTCTGACAAACGAATCCCACTCTGGTTGTCACATAGGATCACGGTGGTATCCAGTGTAAATCCAAATAGCTCACTAAAGAGCTTCCGCAACCAGACTGCCTCACAGGAGGTCATGCTAGCAGCAATATACTCTGCCTCGGCGGTGCTCAAAGCCACCAACTTCTGCTTCCTACTCATCCAGGATATTGAATCAAATCCCAAGGAGAAACAACACCCAGAAGTGCTCTTACGATCCACCACACTGCCTGCCCAATCAACATCTGTGTATCCAAGTAGTCTCACATCTTTGGCGGTGTATCTTAGCCCATATGTAATTGTGCCACGAAGATATATTAATAGATTCTTGGCACCAATCCAATGTATGTGATGAGGTTCAACCATATGTTGACTTAATGTGTTGACTGCAAAGCATATATCTGGACGGGAGTTCACTAAGAACATTAATGCTCCAACGAGTTGTCGATACTCAGTAGCGTTTCATAAAACAGGTCCAGCAGCATTACTGCTTAACTTATTGAAGTCAAGCTCCATTAGGGTAGTTACAGGCTTGCAGTCTACCATACCGAATCTTTCCAATATCTTCACCACATATTTTCCTTGAGATAGGAAAATTTCCCTTGGCTCTTGCCAAACTTCAAGTCCTAGGAAATAGTGCATCAGTCCTAGGTCCTTCATTTCAAATTCAGAAGCCAACTCCCTCTTACATTTGTGAATGAGAGGGTCTGCACTTGTTAGGAAGAGGTCATCCACATACAATACCAGAATGAGGGGTTTGTCATCTTCAACCTTAAAGTAGAGGTTAGGGTCGACTTCGCTCCTAGTGAATCCCAACTTCATCAAGTAGCTGTCGATCCTCTCATACCATGCTAAGGGTGCTTGCTTCAAACCATAGAAAGCCTTCTTCAACCTGCATACATGAGATTTTCGATCATAGATCTCAAATCCTTTAGGTTGCTCCACGTAGACCTATTCTTTGATCAAACCATGCAAGAATGTAGTCTTGACATCCATCTGGTGTAGGTTCCATCCTTGTGAAGCCGCAAGGGCTATGATCAAGCGGATGGTGGTATATCTGGCAACAAGTGCAAATATCTCATCATAATCTATACCTACCTTCTGGGAGAAGCCACGAGCGACAAAACGAGCCTTATATTTTTCTGTACTTCCATCTGTTGCATACTTTATCTTGTAAAGCCATTTAGAAGTGACAACTATCTTGTCTTGGGGTCTGGGAACTACTTCCTAGACATCATTCTTCATAATAGATTCATATTCTTTGGTCATAGCATCCTTCCATACTTGATGCTTGACAGCATCTGAGAATGATGAAGGCTCATTTTGTATGATCGTGCTCACGATGGTTAGGTATCCCTGATACCTATTAGATTTCTTATTTTCACGGAAGGTTCCTCGAGGTGCAGTATGTCCTTCAGCATCATCGAGTAGCCCCCTAAGCCAAGAGGGCCTCTTCCTAGAAGAGGAAGGCTTAGGTGGATCAATAGGATCCATGGGTTCTTCCACATCAAGCATTGTTTCATCATCCTTTTCTTTAGGTTCCCTGGTGTCGGCTTCTTGAGAGCTCCTCAAAGTCAGAAGATTGTCCACCTTGCTGAGAGCCATATCTTCGTCAAAGGTGACATCATGACTAATCACGACTTCCCTTTGACCGGCTACATAGATTCTATAGCCCTTAGTATTTTCACCATAGCCCACGAAGATTCCTTTCTTTCTAGATGCACTCAATTTATTCCATTTCTCTTTTGGCACATGAAAATATACAGGGCTTCCAAAAATTCTAAAATGAGATACGTCAGGTTTCTTACCGGTGAACATTTCTTCAGGAGTCTTGGAACCCAATGCTTGATGAGGGCATCAGTTTTGTACATATACAGCGACATTTGCAGCTTCAGCCCATAGAAAATTCAGAAGTCTTTGATCATGGAGCATGGCACGAACAGCTTCCACAATCGTACAGTTCTTCCTTTCCACCGCACCATTCTGTTCAAGAGTATATGGCGTAGTAGTCTCCCTCTTAATGCCAGCCTCTTTACAAAAGTCATAAAACTCGTTAGATTCATATTCAGTTCCATTATCAGTCCTTAAGATCTTGATCTTCTTTTCGGTTTGATTCTAGATCAAGGCTTGAGATGTGTCACACGACATGACACCTAGTGGACTTCCTTCGACCTGATATAATGAATCAACTCGAAACCCAAGAGTAAAGGCATCTTTAACATTGTTTTTCCATACACGTACCTTGCCATCACTGAAGGTCACCTTGTAGCCTTTGTCTTGCATTGCCGAGATGGACACCAAGTTCCTTTTGAGGTCAGGTATATATAATACATCCTGTAAATGGATTGTATTACCTTGATTCAATTTAAGAGAGACATTGCCTACACCTTTCATGAGATATTTCATATTATCTCCAAGGATAATTTCCAGGTTAGTTTCTTTCTCTATCAGATTATGGAGAACTTCTTTGTAACCAGTGAAGTGCCTTGAGGCACCACTATGTATAAGCCAAATTCCCAACGAGTTTGAAGGAGCAGAGGTAGATAGAGCAACTGGTAGATAATTTTCATCCTGCTTATTGTCAACAGTGTTAGATTCATACCTGGAATTTCTAGCCTTCTTGAATGATTGTCCTCTTCCTTGATTTCCAGCACTCCTTTTACCTCTGCTATTAGATTTGCCATTCCTTTGATTGTCATGAGAGGGATTTTGATCATCATCTCGGTGTGAGTCCCTTCTATCAGGGCATTCTCTTGCGTAGTGACCTGCTTTATCGCAAATGTAACATCGTCCTTTTCTTCCACCCTTAGGTCCAACCTTTCTTTTTTATTTAGTCCCAGAATTATTTCTTTTCTTAGCATGAGAAGAAAAGGTAGCAGGAGGACCTTTGGGCATGGGCATTTCTTGCTCTTCTATCCTTGTTTCGTCTTGAATGCATCTTCCCATTAATTCCTCGAAACCAGGAATTACATTATTGTTGAGAAGAGTATTCCTGAACACGTACCATTCGGATGGTAATCCTCCAAGAGTCGTGAGTGCCATTTCCCTATCAATAATAATCTCCCCAATAGATAGGAGATCGTTCTTGATATCGGTGATTCTTAAGAAGTATGCTTGCATACTCTCATCTTTTCCCTTCTTAATTTCCTTCAGCTTATTTCTAAGAAACAAAACTTGATTTGCATCATTAACTTTAAATAAATTCACCAGTCTATCATAGATTTCCTTGGAGGTGTTCAGGTCGGAGATGTAGGCCACAAAGTGCTTGTCGATAGAGTCCGGATGATCTTCTTTATTTTGACTTCATCGATTTTCCATTTGTTCTTGGTAGTAGCGGGTGCATTTGATGGAGGCTCAACAATATTGCCTCTCACATGGTCCAATACTCCTTGTTCTTCTAAGGTTAGATCAAGAGACATATTCCATCCGTGATAGTTAGACTTCTCACGGAGCTTGTCTTCGGTAGGGAAGAGCATTGAGGATCCCATAGTTCTTTTAGGATAGCCTTGCCAATATTCTCTTCAGTGATTGCTCTTGCTCTTGCTCGGGCTTTGTCTTCACTTCAGCTCCGATACCATGTTAAGTTATGGTATGTTCTATGCTTATAGCAGTTTACTTATCTTTCTTATTATTATCCACAGATTAGCAATCACATGTACATAAAGTAAAGTGCAGATAGAACATTAAAAGATAGACAGAAAACAAGCCAAGACAAGAGACACAAGATGTGGCAGCCAGCCAGGGAAAAACCCCAATGTGGGGAAACCCTTTGATCAAATCTTCCTTTATCTTCAATAATTCAACAGAGAGAAATAGTACATAAATCTGATTTACATCAGCAGCAGCAAACCCTATATCAGCCAAACTAGGACAGACAATATATTGCAAACCGACTGTCGGATCGGCTTGATTCCTTCACCAAAAAATGCGGCCTTCAGAGGAGATCTAGATTCACCTACAATGCAGTTCTGAGGAGGGAGTTTGATGGTCAACGCTGGTCAAACTTCTGATCTGCATTTGCAGCCCTAAATTCTGCACCTTCCTTCCACACGTGTGAGAAAAGAGTCTCTTTCTGCGCAGTAGGAGAAGAGCCTCTTTTCTGCGCAAGAGAGAAAGAGAGATGTGATGAGTTGAGTGAGTCCAAATGAGGAAAAGACCTCTTGTATTTATACACAACTGTTGATGATTGAATAGATGCGACTATTGGGTTTTTGAGCCTACATGAGTTGCCGGTTGGCTTGATATTTATTCCATAATCAAAATAAATTCATATCTCCATAAATACTTATCGGAATCGGATGATCTTTAGATCAATCCTACACCTCTTGACGAGAGGAATCTAATAAAAATATTATCATCCATGAATAAGATGACGCACATGGAGTTTGCCCCTAGTTTCCAATTTAACAATCGGGCCCTACCCGAGAGAACGACCTAGAGAGGCCCATTAGTAGTAATCTACCTAGGAAACGGGTGCCCAAAATGAAACAAAGGGAGATGCTATAGGAGGAGGTTTTGATCAACTGGATTAGGAAGGAAAGGAACAAAAAGGAGAAAGGGTTGATGAGAAAAAGTATGAATGGGAGTGCAATTAATTTCTTGAGAAATGTGATAGATAAGAGGCCTAGGGGTGTTTAACAATGATCACATCCCAAAATGAAGCTTCACTCAACTTTGTAAAGCATATTAATTAGGGAAACCTTATGTGGCTAGTAAAATCCACAAGCCATTGGAGAAAGGTTAGGACTAGAAGGCAAGGTTTTCCTTCAACATTTAATGGGTAAGGGAAGAAGAAAAAGAGTAAGTTGAATAACACATCATGGGGCACGAAAAGACAAGAGAGGAGAAATAATGGGGTGGCTCAAAATGGTCAAGGTAGGTGCAAGTAGGAAGAGCAATCGTGTGGCAAGCAGGAGAGAGAATTGACATAGGGAGACTAAGAGAGAACAAGAATGATGAACACGAGTATAGTAGATAGAAGTATTTTCTGACTATCTTTGACAATATCTCCAACCCAATGAGAAGTTTAGGGACAATCAATATTGATGTGACTAATAGTTTTGCTTTAGATAAGTTCATTTTGTGAAACTCTATACAATACACCAAGAGGAAGATGTCTAGATCAATCTCTTTCAATGATATAACTAGCCTAAGTGCTAGAAATGAGAGAGACGAGAACCAAAGCAAACTAACCTTGTGGCCCCAACATTCCCCCTCTAGAGATGAGCATTCATCCATGAGAAAATTCCACATGATATAGAGCCTCTTAACAATACTCCAGATTTTGAAACCCTCCAATAATTAAACTCTCAATTGCTGCAGTGGTCTACGGATGGAGTACTTGTGCTTTGGAAAATGCTATCTTAGCCCTTCTGACTCCACTAGTACCCTATCAAAATGATTAGACATTTTCATCACATTAAACCCTCCTTGTTGAATATCCTCTAGGTCATCCATATGTAGAAAAGCCTCCCTTGTGGTTCACTATACCACTAAATAGTTGGAGTCAGGATGCTAAGGTAACAGTGATGGCCAATCTCTTGTTACCACGAGGTCTAGGGGTGTTAGAAATAGAAAATATCGATGAATTCTAAGAAGCGAGTGAAGGTGAGAAGAAGAGAAGGAAGGAGAGGCAACGAAGGTAGGGATGAACTAGTGGAGGAAATAGATGTGAGAGGTAGTCAAGCTAGGACTGAAAAACTAAACCAAAGAGGTGTGAATCAACAACTCAGGATCTTAAATAGTGACGAAAAGTAGAAAATGGTAACGATGCTAGTTTTGAACTAGGGAACGCAAGAGCCGAGTGGAAGGAGGAATTGAGGAAATGAGCCCATAGATGCAGTCTATGGGATGTGACAACCAAGACCAAACTCCGCACTAGGAAAAGGAGAGGCAAGGTGATTGGTCCCATTAAAGGAGAAGTCTTCTTGAGTTGAGCCCTAACCGAGAGAATGACCTAGAGAGACCTGTTAGTAGTAATCTACCTAGGAAAGGGGTGCCCAAAATGAAATAAAGGGAGATGCTATAGAAGGAGGTTTTCACCAAGTGGATTAGGAAGGAAAGGAACATAAAGGAGAAAGGGTTGATGAGAAAAATTATGAATGGGAGTGCAATTAATTTCTTGAGAAATGTGATAGATAAGAGGCCTAGGGGTGTTTAACAATGATCACATCCCAAAATGAAGCTTCACTCAACTTTGTAAAGCATATTAATTATGGAAACCTTTTGAAGCTAGTAAAATCCAGAAGCCACTAGAGAAAGGTTAGGACTAGAAGGCAAGGTTTTCCTTCAACATTCAATGGGTAAGGGAAGGAGAAGAAGAGTAAGGTGAATAACACATCATGGGGCACGACAAGACAAGAGAGGGGAAGGAATGGGTTGGCTCAAAATGGTCAGGGTAGGTGCAAGTAGGAAGAGAAATCGCGTGGCAAGAAGGAGAGAGAACTGACATAGGGAGACTACGAGAGAACAAGAATGATGAACAAGGGAATAGGAGATAGAAGTATTTTCTTACTATCTTTGACAATAGCTCCAACCTAATGAGAAGTTTAGGGACAATAAATATTAATGTGACTAATAGTTGGGTTTTAGGTAAGTTCATTTTGGGAAACCCTATGCAATACACTAAGAGGAAGGTGTCTAGATCAATCTCTTTAATGAGATAACTAACCTAAGTGCCATAAATGAGAGAGACGAGAACCAAAGCAAACTAACCTTGTGGCCCCAACATTTCCGCCCTAGAGATGAGCATTCATCCTTGAGCAAATTCCACATGATATAGAGCCTCTTAATAATACTCCAGATGCTGAAGCACTGAGCTTGAAATACTAGGCATTGGAGTTTCTGTTGATGTACCTAGATGGACCCAAGATGCCCTAAACCTTGCCTTGACATTGTTTATTGGATGATACCTTATTACAAAGCTTAGATGGGGATGGCTATCACTGAGATGACATGGGAGGGACAATACATCGATATTTGATGCCAATGCTTTCTTTTGGAGGTGCCACTTCACTCCCACATGTTTGCAAAGAGTGAGGATTCTATTGGGTGATGTCATGGTGGTGGAGGCACCATTTGGAGATGTATGCATGCAATTGAGGACTTTCTTGGAGTAAGGAGCACTCTTGGACCCTTGTCTTAGTTCTTTGTTGCCTTACTGCATATTCTGTATGATGATGTAATGGTGGAGACTCCTTTTCTGCGACAAGTGTCGGATATTTTTGGCATTTTGTTATATTCTCGAGTTATTTCAAGGTCAACTTGTGAACTTTGATCTAGTTGAATGCTTAGGTAAACACTTTTAGTGGTTTTCTTTTAAAATTAATATAATCAGGCTTGGTTATCCTTATATAAATAGAGAGGGGCCTTATTCACATTTCGTCATCATTCATAGTCACACTTCTCTCTCTTTGAGAAGTGTGCATTAGATTTTGCCTATTTTCTACTTGCACGAAATGTAGATCTATGGTGAAATTGCTCTTGGAGGTGGATTTTTGCTTGAAGTTGGCTTCTTGAGATTGATTGAGGAGATTCTTGTGGAATTTTTTAAAGTTTATTGCTCATCTTCTATATTTTGCATGATATATTGTGCAAATTATGGTTTCTGCATGTGCGATAGTTAAAATTGTTCTTTGTCTAGAAATTGTGACCCTCTGTGCCATGTGAAATTGTTTTCTTTGAACCCTTTAAGAGAAATCCCAGTTGTGCATATCTCAAATCTAAAATATCCCTATTAGGGAAGCCACTAGGGTTTGTAAGTAGAGGATTTACACCTCTCACCCTCTTAAACAAGGTTTTCGTCATTGAATTTTTCCTAGGTAACTCCATTGTACATTTCCATCAAGGAACTAGTCTAGGTGGTGGTGATAAAGGCTTCTGATTTTACAAATTTCTCTTTATTCTCTCTTGTTTTCAAGATATCTAGGGTTAGGGCTTCTTTGAAATATTTCTAAAAGTAATTTAATTTGATGTGTTCATTCCCTCTAAGTAGGAATTGCATTAAATATTTATTAAAAAGAAAAATCTAGCAATTTGTGCATTTTAAAACCTTATTTGTAGGGCTGATGTCATCACTATATTGTTGTTCTCTACATGTTTCAGCCATAACATCTCAATCGAAAACCCTTAGCTTTGCATATCTAATCGATAGTCTTGATTCTTTGTTGATTAATTACTATAAGATTGTTTCTTGTGGCTGTTATATGACATCACACGCCCTATCAATGAATATTTGTCAAACCCCAACTCATAACATCCCTATTCTTTGCTTAAGTGGTCTAGGGATGGAATGTTGAAATGTGTATCTTGGGAGGTACTCTCACAACCCCCGGGGTTTTGGGTTTGTGATAAGTTGACCCACAAAAATGAATCTTTGTGGGAAATGTACCTAAGTGGTGGGCTTTGCACCCAAAGTCATGGACAGAAGACCCAAGGAGGAAATGATTGTTTATTCATTTCAAGCATGAGTGACAACCTTGAAGGGATATGGGGCACCTAGGGCTTCAATAGAGTGGCAAAAAATAAATGAAAATAATTTTTATTCCTTATGAAAATAGTGTTTAATCATGTTGACTTAGGTCGGCTTGGTTTTGGAGACATTACCCTTGGTGAAAAGTCATTTTACCATGAACACTATAAGGAGTAAATATGAGCTCGTTCATGATCAATCAAGCAGTGAAAGAGGGGCAAGGGAAGTGAAGCCGGAGGAAGGATTCCAGTTCTAGTGAGTGCATTTACAGAGAGGCAGAGGAGCCATAGTGAGGTTTGCGCAGAGCGGCGCAGTAGCATATAGAGGAAATTTCGAAATTGGTGGGGAGAAGCAAAGATTCAGTGCCAGAAGCTGGGCAGAGGTTCCAGAGGCTAGGAGAGACATTTTCCCAAACAACATCTGACTAGATGGCTTGAGGAGAAGTTATTTCAAGCTGAGTCCAGGAGAAATTGCACTAGGGTTACAGAGTGAATGCACAGATCCAGTTTGGACAGCTCAATTTGAGCTGAGTTCAGAGCCCAGATTTGCCTGTGGAGTGAATAAATTCCTCACTAGATTTTCTTACCAATTTTCCTCTATAGGATTGCTAGTTTCGGCATCCAATTGCACTCAGATTATTTCACTACCACATAATAAAAAAACCCTCAACTGCTGCACTGGTTTCCCAAGTTGGTTTTTTCGGGGACATTGGTCCAAAACTAACTGTGTAAATTTATGTGTGTGTGCTAGCGTTTCTTCCAATGTTTCTTCTTCTACAGTTTTATTTTGTAGGTTGTAGTGTAATTGATTCAGTATTTTCTATAGAAAATAGTAAATAAACCGTTAAAAATTAATTTAACAATTAGGAGAATTATTTCCAATCATTGCAATGGGTTGCCGAATTTTCACATCTAGAAGTTTTTGCATGTTAAAACCCTATTTCTAGGGCTAATATCATCACTATTTTGTTGTTTTCTACATGTTTTAGCCTCAACCTTGCATATCTAATTGATAGTCTTGATCCTTTGTTGACTAGTCATTGTAAGACGGTTTCTTATGGTTATATGACATCAAATTCCCTATCATTGAATATTTGTCAAACCCTAACTTATAGCAGCCCTTTTCTTTGCTTAAGTGGTCTAGGGATGGAGTAAAATCCATAAGCCACTAGAGAAAGATTAGGACTAGTAAAAATCCATAAGCCACTAGAGAAAGGTTACGACTAGTAAAAATCCATAAGCCACTAGAGAAAGGTTAGGAGTAGAAGGCAAGGTTTTCCTTCAACATTCAATGGGTAAGGGAAGGAGAAGAAGAGTAAGGTGAATAACACATCATGGGGCGACAAGAGAGGGGAAAGAATGGGGTGGCTCAAAATGGTCAGGGCAAGTGCAAGTAGGAAGAGAAATTACATGGCAAGCAGGAGAGAGAACTGACATAGGGAGACAAAGAGAGAACAAGAATGGTGAACAAGGGAATAGGAGATAGAAGTATTTTCTGACTATCTTTGACAATACCTCCAACCCAATGAGAAGTTTAGGGACAATCAATATTTATGTGACTAATATTTGGGTTTTAGGTAAGTTCATTTTGGGAAACCCTATACAATACACCGAGAGGAAGGTGTCTAGATCAATCTCTTTCAATGAGATAACTAACCTAAGTGCTAGAAATGAGAGAGAGGAGAACCAAAGCAAACTAATCTTGTGGCCCCAACATTTCCCCCCTAGAGATGAGCATTCATCCTTGAGAAACTTCCACATGATACAGAGCCTCTTAACAATACTCCAGATGTTGAAACATTGAGCTTGAAATACTAGTCATTGGAATTTTCGATGATGTACCTAGATGGACCCAAGATGCCCCAAACCTTGCCTTGACCTTGTTTAATGGATGACACCTTATTTCGAAGCCTAGATGGGGATGGCTATCACCGAGATGACATGGGAGGGATAGTACATCCATATTTGATGCCAATGCTTTCTTTTAGAGGTGCCATGTCACTCCCACATGTTTGTAAAGAGTGAGGTAGGGATTCTATTGGATGATGTCATGGTGGTGGAGGCACCATTTGGAGATGTATGCATGCAATTGAGGACTTTCTTGGAGTAAGGAGCACTCTTGGACCCTAGTCTAGGTTCTTTGGTGCCTTATTGCATATTCTGTAGGATGATTTAATGGTGGAGGTTCCTTTTCTAGGACAAGTGGGATATTTTTGGCATTTTGTTATATTCTCGAGTTATTTCAAGGTCAATTTGTGAACTTTGGCCTAGTTGAATGCTTAGGTAAACATTTTTAGTGTTTTTCTTTTAATATTAATATGATAAGGCTTGGTTACACTTATATAAATAGAGAGGGGCCTTATTCACTTTTCATCATCATTCATTGTCGCACTTCTCTCTCTTTGGGAAGTGTGCATTAGATTTTGCCTATTTTCTACTTGCACGAAATGTAGATCTATGGTGAAATTGTTGTTGGAGGTGGATTTTTGCTTGAAGTTAGCTTCTTGAGATTGATTGAGGAGATTCTTGTGGAATTTTTTTAACTTTATTTCTCATCTTCTATATTTTGCATGCTATATTGTGAAAATTATGGTTTCTGCATGTGCCATAATTAAAATTGTTGTGTTTATCTAGATATTGTGATCCTCTATGTTGATTTGAAGTAGCATCAGATGTGCTCTAGCCATGAAAATTGGTGGAGAGGCTAAAGCACATGATATCTCCAAGACCCAGAAATGGTTTGGGAGATATTAAAATAATTAATATTTTTAATGGAATTCCTAAGTCTAAACTTAGGAAAAATAAAATATTAATGGGTATTAATATAAAACTGGGTTAGAAGGTTCCAAAATTCATGGATCAAGCCAAACCTAATCTTATCCATTGATTAGAGATTTAATCTCGGCCCTTGAAGGACCAATGAGAAAAGTATAAGAAGAGGCTTGAGGGTTAGTTGGAGAACACACCAAGATTGATCAGTCAGTTCGATTTTCTGGAGCGGGATTTGCTGAGAGAAATCAAATAAGTTATCTGAGTTGCAGTGAGGGGCAGTGAATACATAGCAGAGAGGCAGAGTTAGTATCAGATAGATAGCACAGATCCTGTAGAGGTTGACGTAGAGGCAGCCGGGTGCTACGTAGAGGTAGCTGGGAGTTGCGCAGAGCCAGAAGAGGCCAGCGTGGGTGATGCAGAGGCTCTTAGGGCTGACGCAGAAGCTTCAGTAGCTGCACAGAGGCTAGCAGAGCTGACGCAGGGATAAGAGGCAACGCTGGGAGGATTTTCGTGGGGCAGACTGGGTGTTGGTGATTCGAGAAGGGTGATGCAGTCCCTACAAAGTGACCGAGCAGTGGAAGCTGCAATTGCTGCTATGGCATCGTTCATCTAGTGATTAATCAGCAAGAATATATGTCTCCAAGGAGAGGTACTACTGCTGAGGGAATTCTCTGTTGGGAGAGCCATTTCTGGCACCCTAGTTGTGTTTTGAAAACTACATAATAATAGAACCCTCTAAATAGTTGCACTGGTTTTCCCGCATTGGGTTTTTCCGGGGACATTGGTCCAAAAATAACGGTGTCACTTGTGTGCTTGTTTTCTTTCAGTTGATGATCTGTAGTTGTTGATATTGTACTTGTGTTTCTTTTCAGTATTTACATGGTAAATAACTTGTTAAGTAATTAAACAAGTAGAAGAAATAAACGAGACAATACAGGAAGAATTTATAACTGGTTAAACTTAGAAATTCCAACATGGAATCAGAGCATGATTGCAAATCACAAGAAAACTGAAGGCATTAGCCGAGAAGAGTATTTGCAGTAGATTTAGTTGTCCTGAGTGACAGGATTGATCCTTGCAGAAGAGAACAGAGGAAGGAGTGATGCAGAGGGACTGCATCATCATTTTGGGCTAGAGAAAGGCAGCGCAGAGGCTAAGGTAGGCAGAATCAAGCTAAGGCAGAGGCTGGGAGGGTTGATGAAGTTGGATGGGGGAGCTGATTTGCCAGTGTCGGGATTGCACAGAGCCAAGTGGCTCAATCCTTCAGTTGCTAGGGTATAGGAGGCTATGGGTAATTTGCAGAGCGAAGCTAGTGGTACCGTGGTCAAAACAATACCTAATAGGGAAAGACCAAGGTGGAGGGAGTTGCTGCCAACGTGGATTTCTAGCCAAGGAATCCGGATTAGTGGTGTAGTTGCACAGACAATCGGAGTGGGGCAACTTGATGTTGGCAGAGGGATTTCTAGAAGAGAAATCGAGACTGAGAGGCAGTCGAACCGAGAACTTCTAGACGGGAAGTTGAGAAACTCAGCAGGAATCGAACAAAGGACTTTTAGGAGGGAAGTAGAGAGACTCGAAGGAGTTGAAAGAAGAGCAGCGAGATAGCCGTGAGTGGGCTGAGGGATTAAGATAGGCTGGACGGAGCCTCCAATTTTGTGGTTCGGAAGTCCAAGATCTTGTCCATTCTAGATAGACATAGCCTCAAGGGGTTCTTCACGAGAGTGATAGTTGTCCTAGTTGACTCGGTAGCTAATGAAAGATACGAGGAGGCAATGGCAAAGGCCAAGTGCATCATACTTGATGGGGTCAATGATCATGTGGTACCACATATTGCCGATAAAGAAACAACAAAGGAGATGTGGGATGCCTTGAAGAGATTGTACTAGCATACTTTTGTGCAAAGGAAGATGCTCCTAGAGAATCAGCTAAGGGCATACCAAATGCAGAAGGGAGAGAAGATAGATGTCTTCCTCGGTCGCTTGAAGGAGATCCATGAGCAACTAACTTCCATAGGGGCCACGCTAGATGAGGAATTGATGGTGAGGACCGCATTGAATGCAGTTTCTGAGGATTGGGAGGTATTTGTCCGAAGCATACTCGGCAAGATGAGTCTTCCAGATTGGGAAGAACTATGGGTGGCTCTACGTTAAGAAGAGATCAGACGGTTGACCAAGGTGGGGAGTAGCGAAAAACGGGTTAGAATCAAGAAGGAGGAAGAAGAGGATGCGACTCTAGCATCTGCGAGAAACCAGGATAAGAGGAAGAAGAAGGACCTCTCCAAGGTCAAGTGCTTCCATTGTGGGGAACTGGGTCATTTTGTGAACCGGTGTCCTAGGAAGAAGAGTAAGGGAGAGGCTTCAGACTCGAAGGTAGTGCCTACAAAGATGGAGAAAGAAGTCGAGGAGGAGGACAATTGTGCCATGAGTGCTCATGTGCCACTTGAGAAGAAGTGGGGAGACATCGAGCTATAGTGAAGAGGACTACAGGCGATGAGGGGCAGGATCCTTGAGGTACCCAACCTCTTGGATTATACCTTGCTACGGGAGCCCCAAAGAGGAGTGCAAGACTGGCGGATGTCGGTAGAGACGGATGCGGATGGAGCGGCAAAGAGTGCTATAGTGTAGGAGTCCCAGGACAACGCGAGACTAGCAGGTTGCAATAGTGAAAGAGTCACGGGAGCGTTGCACCAGTGTAGGATGGCACAGAGAGGTGTGCAATGGTGCGAGATGTAGGGATTTGTTGCACCAGCGTAGAAGTCAGTAGAGGGAGCACTTGTTAGCGGCAAAGGGAGCTTCAACATCAGGAGTGCTTCTAGCCTGATAGGGATGTCAGATGTTGGGTGGATCAGTTACTAACTTCTCAGTAACTGAGTTGTAGTGCATTAGCAGTATACAGTAGTACGATGCATCATGATGAGAGGGGATGTCGTGCAGTAGCAGTATGTAGTAACATGATGTAGCATGATGAGAGGGGATGCAGTATAGTTTCAATGTTGGGAGGATGGATCAGCAGTAGCACTGATGCAGCATGATGAGAGGGGATGCAGTATAGTTGCAATGCTGGGAGGTTGGATCAGCAGTAGCACTGATGCAGCAGTGGTAGTGGCAGGGCCATGGGCAACAGTACAGTATGCAGCAGTGCAAAGGATGTTGGGCGGGAAGGCCTAGCATCAAGACAGGGACCGATGCTGGATAATCAGGGTGATGCTCAATGTGGAGTATTACTAGAGCACAGTCCTCGCTAAGAGGGAGTGTTGACTTGAGGTAGCATCGGATGTGCTCTAGCCATGAAAATTGGTGGAGAGGCTAAAGCACATGAGTTCTCCAAGACCCAGAAATCGTTTGGGTAGATTCTAGCTGGTTTGGGAGATAATAAAATAATTAATATTTTTAATGGAGTATCTAAGTCTAAACTTAGGAAAAATAAAATATTAATGGGTATTAATATAAAATTGGGTTAGAAGGTTCCAAAAGTCATGGATCAAGCCAAATCTAATCTTAGCAATTGATTAGAGATTTAATCTTGGTTGTTGAAGGACCAACGAGAAAAGTATAAGAAGAGACTTGAGGGTCAGTTGGAGAACACACCGAGATTGATTAATCAATTTGATTTCCTGGAGCGGGGTTTGTTGAGAGAAATCGAACAAGTGATCTGAGTTGCAGTGAGGGGCAATGAATACATAGCAGAGAGGCAAAATTAGTACTAGAGAGACAGTGCAAAGCCTAGAGAGGTTGATGCAGAGATAGCTGGGTGCTACGCAGAGGCAGCTGGGAGCTGCACAGAGCTAGAAGAGGCCAGCATGGGTGACGCAGAGGGTCTGAGGGCTGACGCAGAAACTTCAGTAGCTATGCAGAGGCTAGTAGAGCTGACACAGGGCCAAGAGGCATCGTTGGGAGGATTTTCGTGGGGCAGATTGGGTGTTGGTGATCCGAGAAGGGTGACACAATCCCTATAGAGTGACACTGAGCAGTGGAAGGTGCAATTGTTGCTGTGGGATCGTTCATCCGGTGACTAATCAGTCAGAATATCTGTCTCCAAGGAGAGGTACTACCGTTTAAGGCATTCTTTGTTGGGAGAGCCATTTCTGGCACCCTAGTTGTATTCTGAAAACTACTTAATAATAGAACCCTCTGAATAGCTGCAACAGTTTTCTCACATTGGGTTTTTCCGGAGACATTGGCCCAAAAATAATGATGTCACTTGTGTGCTTGTTTTCTTTCAGTTGATGATCTATAGATGTTGATACTCTACTAGTCTTTATTTTTAGTATTTACATGGTAAATAACTTGTTAAGTAATTAAACAAGTAGGAAGAAATAAACTAGACAGTACAGGAAGAATTTCTAACAGGTTAAACTTAGAAATTCCAACACTCTATGCCATGTGAAATTGTTTTCTTTGAACCCTTTAAGAGAAATCTCAGTTTTGCATCTCTCAAATCTAAAATATCCCTATTAGGGAAGCCGCTAGTGTTTGTAAGAAGAGGATTTACACCTCTCACCCTCTTAAACAAGGTTGTCCTCATTGAATTTTGCCTAGGTAACTTGTTAAAATTGGCAAATAGGGCCAAACTCAATGTGGGTCATATTATTTATGGCAGCCAATATTTTTATTGGATCCCTCTCATTGAGAGGTGTAGGATTGATCTAAAGATCATCCGACTCCAATAAGTATTTATGAAGTTATGAATTAATTTATGCTATGGACAAATTGTTAAGTCGGCTAGCAACTTATGTAGGCTCAGAAGCCCAACAGTCATGTCTATTCAACCTCTACGTTTTAGTATAAATAGAAGAGGATTTCAAGTCATTTCTACACACACTTGGATCTCTTCCTCTCTCTACTTGTCTTTCGATTTTAGTAGGAGAAGAGATCCTAAGGAAAAGCCGGAAAAGCTGGAATTGCCGAAAAAGCCAAAACTGCAGGAAACTGTCAGAAAAGCCGAAAAAACTGGAACTGCTGGAAAAGCCAGAAAAGCCGGAAAAGCTAGAAATACCAGAAAAGCCAGAAGAGCTAGAAATACCGGAAAAGCCAGAAAATCCAGAAAAGCCAGAACTGCCGGAAAAGCCAGAACTACCGGAAAAGCCAAAAATACTGGAAAAGCTAGAAAAGCCAAACAAGCTGAAAGCTGGAAAGTAGGAAAGCCGGAAAAGACGGAAATGAACTATTGGAAAAGCTGGAACTACCTGGAAAGCCGAAACTACTAGGAATTGCCGAAACAGCTGGAGCATCTATCTCTGAAGGAAGGTAGCATGATGTATGAGATCATGGGTAGCATAATAAGCAACATGATAATATGAGCATGGGCAACATAATGATGCATGATGATATGAGCATGGGCAGCATAATGATGAATGAGATCATGAGCATGGGCAGCTTGATGATGAATAAGACCATGGAAGATGCAGCATGATGAGCAACATGAAGATGAGAACAGCTCAGTCCATCAAGGGTTCAATCATATGTCGACAGTACCAGCAGGTGTCCATCCAATATGTGCAACACATAGATGGATGCAGCAACTATGATGGTGACAA
>APFE031652043.1:0-38100 GCA_000404065.3 Pinus taeda
TCTGGCATGCTTGATAGCCCATCCCAGACCTTCCATCATGAGAATGAAGAGAAAGGGAGAAAGTGGGCCCCCTTGCCTCACCCCTCTGGAAGGAATAAAAATCTCAGAAGGAGAGCCATTAACCAAAATTGAAAAGCTAGAAGAGGTGACCAGGGCCATTACCCATCCTACCCAGATGTGATCAAAACCAAAATCCTTTAGCATATTCCTGATATTGGTCCAGTTCAATTTGTCATAGGCTTTTGCTATGTCCAGTTGCAAGATCATACCAGATTTCCTTGTGCTAGTTAAAGAGTGAACCACTTCATGCACTTGAATAATGTTATCCAGAATTTGTCTACCTTCAACATAACTAGATTGCTCCCCCAATATCAAAGAGGGGAGCAGAGGTTTTAGTCTGTTGGCTACAACCTTGGAAATAATTTTGTATACCACATTGTAAAGTGCTATGGGTCTATACCTATCTGGGGTCTAAGCATTTTCCTGTTTAGGGATTAGGGAGATGAAGGAGGTATTGAGCACTTGCAAGATGGTTTTGTTCATCCTAGAGTCTTCCACCACATTCAAAATATCCTCTTTTACAACATTCTAGCAAGTTTTAAAGAAGTCTACATTAAAGCCATCCGGGCCTAGTGCTTTGCAATTCTGCATGTCTTTAAGAACCTCACTGACCTCTTCTTCTGTCACTGGTTTGTTGAGATTGAAATTGTCCTCTCTAGTCACTAGCTTAGGTATATGCTTAATTACATCCCTGATGAAATGTTCTCTATCTGGATTATTTTCCTGGGCTAATTCACGGAAGTGTTGAACCAACTTGGCCTCTATTTCTTCATGGGATTGAAGAAGTTTTCCGTCCTCCTTTTCTAATGAAGATATTTGGTTTTGTGCTCTATTCTCCATGGTGGAATTGTGAAAAAATCTAGTGTTATGCTCCCCTTCTTTTAGCCATTGGACTCTAGAGTTCTGTCTCCAAAAAATCTCCTCTCGTTTACACCAATTCTCCCAATCTTGATGATATTTCGCCACTAGATCCTTCTTGTCTTTATCAAAACCTTCTGAGATCATAGCTTGGTTGAGTACCTGCATTTTAATTTCCACCAGTTTCGTTTCTGCAAAAATATTGCCAAAATTCTTCTTATTCCATTCTTTAAGCCTTATTTTTATGTGTTTTAATCTTTTATGAAGCATGAACATTCTAGTTCCCTGAATCTGTAGATATTCTACCGACCATTTCCCAATGTTAATAATGAAGTTTGGGTGTGAAAGCCAAATATTCTCAAATCTGAAAGGTCTATTCCAGGGGGTGCCTATACCCTAGATCTCCATTTGAATTGGCCAGTGATCTGAACCTCCCACTGGAAGAACACGAGTTGCCATTTCCTTATCTAAAAGCATGAGATCCTTGGAGATAATGAATCTATCCAACCTAGATGCTACCTGAGACTCTCCTCCTCTCTTGTTGTTCCAAGTGAAGAGGCCATTACTTGTATCCACATCCACTAGTTTCATGTTATCTGAAAAGATTTGAAAAGCTAAGGAGTCTTTACTAAGAGCTCTGGTGCCCCCTTTTTTTTTCAGAAAGTGATTTTATCATATTAAAATATCCTCCCATGATCCAGGGTATTTTGTCATGTCATTCCCTGAGATACGTTAGGGACTCTGTAAACTTGAGTTTGTCTTCTATTCTTTGAGGGCCATACAAATTCGTAACTAGATAGGTACTCCTGTCGCCAACAGGCTGAATCACTACTGATAAATAATTCCTTGCAGCTTTGGCATCAATTAAATCAATTCTTTGGGGATTCCAGAGCATGAGAATACCTCCTGCTGTATTCTCTGCTTCAACTTCTAGATATTCATATTTATTGAGCCACTTGCTATGCAGTTGTCTTAACCTTTGAATGGAACATTTTGTTTCTTGGATAAATATTATATCCGAAACAACCTGTTTCATTCTATTATTTAACAATCTCTGCTTTCTTTTACTACCTAGACCTCTAATATTCCAAGAAATGAACTTCATCATTAAATATTTGTGAAGGAGTAGTTGGTGAGATCTTTCATGTTACCTGAATCTATCATTAGCTTCCCACATTCCATCAATAGTTCATTTTGCTTTTTTCTGCCTCTCTTTTTTCCTGGGTTTTTGGGTGCTAATCCCAGAGTAGATTTTATTGTCTTCACTCCTTCGTTACTCAGCCTGTTCCTTTTTTTTTCCTTCTCTAGACCCTTTTCCTAAGTTTTCCATAAATACAGTTGTTGTATTCTATTGATCTATTCCTGGGGTAACGATTCAACCCCCACAAATGTTCCTTGAATTAAGAATCCTTCAAGATCTAGGTTTTCTCTTTCTAGAATCTCCTACAGTTCCGTCTCCTCCAGATCCATTTCACTCTGTGTCATTTCTTGGTCCATCTCTGGTTCTGTGTCACTCATCATTATTCCTTTCTACTTATCATTTTCCTGAGTTTTTTCACAGTTACATTCTTTCTCCTTCTCCCCTGTACTTCCTTCCCTTGCTTGATTTTCTGTTGTTCTTTCTTTGTCCTCTACCAAAACTTGGAACTGGTTCTACCTGCTTTGATATCCATCCTTTTGTTGCAACTTTTTCCCTCTTTTTCCGCCTTTTCCTTTATGGACCATCTTGTGAAAGCTATCTGAGTCTTTCATTGTATTGTTTTGCTATTATTCTCTTCTTTGCTAAGAGGACAGTCTTTGAGAAGATGCCCATGTTCATGACATTTATGACATCTGAACGTAATATGCTCATAGTCCACCGTTTGAATCCATTCTTCATCAAAAACTTCTAGTATTATCTCATCCGAAAGAGCTCCTGATAGATCCATCTCCACACAAATCCTGGCAAAGAAAGTATATTTTCCTCTTTTAGTAGCTTCTGAAGTTTTGATAAATCTACCTAACTTATTGCCTATGGCAGCTAACGATTTAGGTTGCCAATTATCAAAAGGTAAGGAATAGAGTCTTACCCAGACCAGGACCAATGTGAAATTTTCCCTCTCCAGGACAAAGTTCATCTTCCATTGCCTCATATAGAGACTTGTTGCTACGTAGAAGCAGGGCCCTCATTCAAACACTCTATCTTTATCCTCTATATTTGTGAACACCACTGTAAAGAAACCCTTTGACCCAAGTTGTAGATCAATTCTCCCTTTGGGTTTCCAGTGGTACTTGATCCATGTCTGTAAGGATTTTTCTATGGGCCAGAGTCCCATGAATTTGCAAATGATTGTGAAGGTTTGCATGTGCTCCCTGTGCGCTTGTAGCCCGGGATCATTTAAAATAACTCTGGGTGTTATTTTAGCTTTGGGTTTACAAGGCCCCTTTTGTTTTTTCTCCTTTGTCTCATATTTCTTTTTGTCCTCTTCCTCCTTATTTCTAGTGCTACTGTTCCCCATTGTTTTGTCCTCCATCTCTTCCTTTTCCATGTTGCTCCTTTCTTCTTCAACTATTTCTCTAACTTTTTCTGGGGACTTCTTGCCCTTGTTAGCCATGGCCTCCTTATAGGAAGGAAACGGGCTCCCTCCTCTACCTTCATTCATGGATGAAGAATCCCGTAGCCCATTGAAACCTTGGTAGTGTGTTTTTCTTCAGTGCCCGTCCGAAAACTCCACTTCTACAAAATAATTATTTTAATTTATATGATAAAATTCATATTCACCCTTCCCAATTTCAAAACACTGTGATCAAGTTGAAATTTTGATTGTGTTTGAATGAGTTGGAAAAAGGTGAACAATGTATGTCCATGGGATAAGTGGGGAAGCCAAAGTAACATGCACAGTGATTCAATACTCCTCGAACGACCAAGGCCCTATGCTATCAATGAACCAAAACAAAGAAGCTGGAGTTCTACCAGTGTGTCACCAAGTGTTGTAGCGGCTACAACCACCCTCCAACGTTTTGGCTTGCATCCAATTTCATAGCCTCCTTTGGGTGTTTCACTTGATGACTGCACACACTCAGATTCACTCTGTGAGCTCGTGCGTGTCTTCGCACCCACCTAGCTTGATCATTCCACTCAAGCTTTTACATGTTGATGTCACTGTCATGCTTGCGACTATGTTCTAGTCACATTCAAGGTCTTCGCTTCATGTGTACATGTTGTGTTCTTTATGTAAACATTTTTTGAACTCACACACAGAGTCACATACACTGTCACGCAAGCATCATCACGATCAACCAACGATCAATCAGAAGTGTCGCACTTGTCACTCACACCATCGGTCAGTCATGTTGAGCATGTGTGTTTGAATGGTTTTAGTCATCTCATCATCTAGTCATGTATGTGTGTGTTCGCAAGATCAAGTATGCATATTTCACTATATCACACACTTAGTCACTTTGATGAAGTTATGATGACTAGATTCCCCTTTGAAACCAGACCCGTCACCCTGCCATCGACTCGATCAACTGTCACATGAAACAATGCAGAAGCACCAAGCAAGCCATTTCGAGCTGCACTGCCTGCAAGCAAATCAATCAACCTTCACCTTAGTCAACCAAATACTTTGACTCGATAGCCACCCTGGGACTGACTCCCCTAAAAAATCATGTAGAGGCTGCAGCCTTGCCCTCTCCGCTCACTGAGAAAACTATGGAGACAAGCTAGACAGACACCAAGTGCTAGTCCTTATCTCCCTCAGAAATTGCGCAGTTTTTCCAGTCAGTTGACTGACTGCTTATCTGGAAATCTGCGCAGTTTTCATGAGCAATCCCTTTGCTACCTAACAATCTGCTCAACTAAAAAACTATGCAGAGGTGATTAGCAAGCCAACCTCCTAGCATCAACACAATTTTCGCTGTCAACAGTTCCCAATAGTTGACTACCAGTTCCCGTCAAGAATTGGGTAGTTTTGGTTGCCAAGCTCCAGTAGTTGACTGCCAGTTTCCTCCAGGAATTGTGCAGATTTTACTACCAAGCTCTCGATAGCTGACTTCCAGTTCCCCTCGGGAATTACGCAGTTTTTACTGCGAGTGACCCAGCAGCCAACTGCCAATTCCCTCTGGGAATTGCATAGTTTTGGCTTCCAAGCTCTCGCTACCTGCTCGTTCTGGAAATTGCACAGATTTTGCCTACCCAACCTTCCCGCAACCCTGATTATTCCTCTAAAAAACTATGGAGTTTTGTCCTTCATCTCAGCTAGACCCTGTGAACAGTCACTGTCAATCCAGATTACCCATCTCCATCACCT
The DNA here is from genome assembly GCA_000404065.3 of Pinus taeda. Classification (NCBI taxonomy): domain Eukaryota; kingdom Viridiplantae; phylum Streptophyta; class Pinopsida; order Pinales; family Pinaceae; genus Pinus; species Pinus taeda. The sequence continues at coordinate 5,211 of APFE031652043.1, forward strand.
AGTGACTACTGCGCAGTTTTCATCAGTAGTTCCCGGAGCCTCCATCCCACCTCACAACATTGTCTCCTCTCCCAGTCACCTAAAAGCGAAATGATTATGCATCATGGTACACTACGAGGTTTATGGATTTGATGTCATCTTGTCATGAGTGACTACAAATACAAGGACACAAACAAACATCATGTGATGATGGATGGGATGAACAAAGGGAGCACATGTAGAAGGAAATGTTTTCCAACGATCGAACAAATGATGCATGCAAAGAGATGTGCTCACAAACAGATGATCATGCAAAGATGTGTTCGCGGACGGAAAGACGAGCAAACATGCAAGATGTGTTCATGGATAGACAGATGGATGAACATGCACCTTCCATGAACAGACGAACCTGTCGAGCTTACCAACATACAAGCAAGGAGCAATGTGTGAATGAAAAATCAAGCGAACCAAAGACCATCAAAGACTCCGCACACTTTGTCATGAAAAGGTGAAGCTATGACACACCATGAGTACGTCAATCACCCAGCAACACTACAACTTGACATGCACACCAGTAGTAACACGAATGTACTAGCATTGTCATGTTGAGTCTTATGATGAGCCATGTCATCCACATCTCTTCTGTGGACCATACTATCAATCAATGTAATGTAACGTGGAAGTCCAAGGGATGCACTTGTTGTATGAAGAGTCATGTAAAGTCGAAAAGTCATGGAAGTCAAACAATCATGAGGGTAGTCGAATAGCCACAAGGGTCAGTTTCACCCTTGGCTATAAATACCCCCTCATTTTTACATGCAAAATACTTTTCACCTAATTTCCTCCCACATAGCCTTGAGATTCTGTAATCTTTTCTTTTAGGAGTAAGTAGTGGCTCCAATGCCCCGCACACAGGGTTAGTGATGTATGGTCTAATGATGTGTCTTGGAACTTTTGCTTAATTCAGAAGCCTGCTAACAGGCCAACACATCTTCACACATGTATTGTAACTATTGTAAGACTAATCTTGAACACTTGTAATGCATGTTGCTTTAACCTGTGTTTAACACTTGAACTCATTCACTTGTTGTAATACATATATGTTAATGAAAATGTGTTGTATATGCTGTTAATGTTGTCTCGCCTGTGTTGGCTACCCTCTCAGACATTAGACATACCTTTCAGATAAAAGTTGCTACAACAACCATTGCACTCACGCAGACACATCAGATAAGTGTTGTACGTGTTGTCATTCCTTGTGTATTGTGATTGCCGCATCCATGTGGACAGTTCCTCTGGAAGCTATGCACATCTTGTTGTGTTGTGTGTTCCTAGTAGAGTTGAGGCTTCCTCCCAACCGACTTGGGACTCACTCCCACCCTCTCCTACTATAGTGAAAGAAATATTGACACAAGTGACACTAATAATCACCAGGCACATGGAACTCACTTCTTGAAGACAAAGCAGACCACTCTCCTACGCTGACAAGCAAGAGTTGAGGCAAATCATTAAGATAATGGAAACTAGGCCATCTTACTCGATGGGACTCCCACACCAAAAGGTGTGAGGTATAATTGGGACTTCATACTAGGGTGATCCCCTGAATGTTAGGGGGTCCAGCACCATCAACAATGATACAAATGACAAGACCTCCTTTCTACATATATGAGTCTAAGGGGTCACAAATATAATCATAGCTGACATAACAATAATAATATAAGGGAATAATAATAACAATAGTGGGCTTCTATGGGGCACAATAATAACAATATGTGGACTACATGGGAACAATAATACAATAAGGGGGTTCTACTAATAACAATAAGAAGCTACACTAGTAGTATAGGGACCTAACATAGCATGGGAACTATGCCACAAATTTCCCACAGAAGAAAGCAAGAAATAAGGAGCTAGCAATAGCAGTAGCAGGTGAAGCTCTAGCATAACAATTCAAACTCGATTTCACTCTCATTGCATGCATGGACAACATTGTAATGGGAGGCATGTGGTATCTTGACAGCAGTGCCTCGTTCCATATAACGGGGAACAAATATCTCTCTAGTTATTTTCAGGAAAGAGACCTCCAACAGAACATAAAGTTTGAGATGAAGGGAGGTATAGCCCTACCAAGATCATTCCAGTTACCTTTCAGAGGGAGTCTGGCTCCCCTCTCAGAATAGAAAATGTGATGTATGTTCCAGGACTAAATAAGAATCTTGTTTCTATCATGGTATTGGAAGATTGTGGATATGATGTGATTTTTAGTAAGCGAAATGTTTTCCTTACACACATCGCCATGGGACAGGTGAAATAGATTGGTGTATGAGTCAAGAACTTGTATGATTTCAAGGTCAAAGATGCATGCAAAGCCTTGAGGAGCATGGAAAAGGTTAGAGAATTATTGGTTGAGAGGGAGAGTGTATTACCTCTCAACATGTAGCCCCAAAAGAAGCCTCAGAAGTAGTCTCAGATAATAGTGGAGCAACCACAATTGGAGAAGCATAGAGGAGACCAAGTGGAGAGATCCACTGGAGTAGAGAAGACACAACCTTAGAAACAACCTTAGAAAGTTGTGGAGTAGCCGAAATTGGAGAAGAAGAGAGGAGACTGAGTGGAGGCATCCACTCAAGTAGAGACCTCTAGTAGGGAGAAATTTCGTGCCAAGTGGGGAGAGGTAGCACATGCAATCATACCTCTAGGTGAGAGGTGGGGTAATGTCAAGTGATAGTCCCAGGAGAGAAGAAATTGGGCATGGTCCATTGAGAGTTTTTATCTCTTGGACCATACCTTGCTACAGGAGCCTAAAGTACATAGTAGTAAGATGGATCAGTGGGGGTTAATGCAGTCAGAGACCAGAGTGCCAAAGGCTAGAGTAGTTAGATATTGGAGAGCATAAAGCAGAGTTAACAATAGTGCAGAAAGGTTGAGTTAGTAGAAGCACAGAGTTTTTAGTCAATAGAGGTAGACATAGTAGCAGTCATAGTCTTTCATGACATATGCATCATATTGATTCAGGTTGGATTTTTTTTTCCTAGGAGTTGTTGTGGCAACAACACTAGATAGATGTGTTGCATGCAGAACATTCCAAAGGTTTAGGATTGGGATAAAGTTGAATTTGTTTATTTTTGAGAGGGAGTGTTGAAAATAGCAACAAGAAATATTAAAAATAACATCTAGAAATTCTAATTTAATTTGTCCTTGAATTAAATTGTAATTCTTTTCTCATAGCAACTTGTAATAGTTAAATAAGTTAAGTTGACTTAGCTATCTTAGGAAATTCAATTTGGAAGTATATATGGAGTCATGTAAGTGTGATCCCTAAATTTTAGGGGTCCAGGTTGAGTTTATTGGAGTTGTAGTTAGATAACTCGGTCTAACTGAGTTATAGTCAGTTAAACTAGTAGAGGTCTAGTAGTGGATTAGTGAACGAGTGCATCAACTAGTACCACACCAATTAACTGAAGATTCACTCACAAATAATTCATTCATGTCGATTCAGAGGAAGACCCAGTTGAGAATAGAGTGTAGGGACAATTTATTCTCACTTGTATAATTTTTCGAGTTGTACAGATGGTGCATGAAATCATTTGAGGACCTAAGTTGGATTTCGCAGTTATGGATGAAGGATTTCCCAATTAAATATGGGTTGATTCTCTTAGGAATTGCACAAGAAGTAGGGGCTTTGAAGGCATCAAAATAGGTTAAGTGTTGGCTTGAGCTAGCTTGTGAGTAGAGAATTAGATTATACTTGTGCAGGAATTGTTCTAGTGTGAACAAGCATTGTATTTTCTTCTAAGATCTTCTAGTTAATGCAATCTCAATAGTCAGGGTTTTGAGCAGTTGCTTTCCCCAGAGAAATATTGTGTTATGTTCCATTGATGTTCTTCCTCTTTTTGATTATTTTTTTCATCGATCAATTTATTGGTTTCCACTACAAAGAGTAGAGTAGATTCTTGTCTTTGTTTTAGTATATCACATGAGATGTTGAATATACATCAAAATCGACATAGTGAGAAGATCTCAATGTAGAATATGGATTGTATGGACATGTCATGACAAATGGTGATGTTTATATCCATTTAATAATGTTATTAGAGATGTTGAATAGACATAATCCCACTCACAACTTGTTTGTGGAAGGTATAAACATGCAAAATGGGCGGTTAGTTCTTTTATTGAAATAAGTAAGAAAAGTCGTCTATGGGAGTGTGTTGAGGAGGAAAATTATGATGAATATAGAATATAATGCGCTCAACTATCTTTGTCATCTCATAAGTGTGGGTTTTCTTTGCAAAAAAGAATCCCTTGAAGTACTAACTACTATGATGGATATTATGGGACAAATAGAAATCCCCAAAGGAACTTTTCTAAGCACTATTGGAAATCCAAATTTCGAAGCATATATTACTCTAAAAAACATTCATGAATAGCATTCTAGTTTTTTGTTAGGGAGTAGCTACTGTATAACAGAATTGTTATAACATATTTTTCCATACTTATGCTTAAGAAGCATTCATTGGCCCTACTAGCTAAATCCCTTGCAGTTGTGTGGTAGTTGTAGAATTCAATTTTCCTTCAAATGCTTCCAAAATACATATTTTGCATATATACATTACATCTATCCTAGTAGTTGGTGTACACATGTAGGTTTCCTTCAAGAAAATCACATACATACAAAAATTCCCCATAGACAACTAGAATTTGCCTCTTTTGATGGACAAAATAGAAATGTTATTCACTCAACATTTTTCCATTCCTGGGTGGGACAAACCAAGAAATATGGAAACGTTTTTTTTTTCTCAGTAAAAGACTATCTAAACTATTGTATTATATGTACATTGAAACTTTTACAATCAGTGAAGCATGCCGTCTAGGGCCAGCAGTTGCACCCTGGATTTCTGGCTTGAGCACAAAATTCCCAGCATTCAAAGGCTCCCACGCAGGGGCAGCATCAACTAAATTTCCCATAACCCTTTTCAAAATTAACATCATCTCTCCAGAGAGGCCCAGCAGACATAAAAACTAAAGCACTAAGGTGCAGCGTTACACAAAATAGACACATGACTACCCACGCAGGGGCACATTACTAAAATTGACTGAAGATTATGGCTATCAGACAGCCAAATCTGATCCAACATGAACTTAACAGAATTGAGAATTGACCAAAGACCATTCAGACATGAACAAGACAGAGGCAGAGGTGTTTGCTGCTAGACAACATAACCATAATGCAAAACTAAATTACCCGGTGTTGCTTCAATCCTGGGATCGGGCGGAGGGTGGACGGAGAGCTGCAGGATGTGGCTCAGCCTCCTCACATAGGCTTTTGTCCTCCACGACGTATGCCCAGCCATGGCCCTCTTCGATGCCTTCCCACATCGCCCTCCATTTCTCCTCGGTGTTGCCCGGAGGTGCTGGCCCAAATGGTGGCGAGGGGGCTTGCATGGGTTCCTTTCCCCTGCTGCCAGCTTCCAACGATGGTTGCTCAGCTGTTGCATCCACTCCATCTCCGCCTGGTGGCATTGGTGGTGGCGCGACCGAATCTTTCTCTCCAGAATCTCCCTGAGGCGATTCCAAAGTGCCTTGTTGGTCCCCATCTTCCGCTTCTTCAGGAGATTTGGTGAACAGGATTGAGATGTGGGCATTGATGCCCGCGTTCTCCGACGTGCTGCCCAAGGAGAAAATGACAGAGCCCAAGGCCGGAAGCCCCGTCTCTTCCGCGCTTTCACTACCAACCTCCAAAAACTGTCTAGCCAGCAATGGTGTTGCTTTCGCCCTCCGATGGCAGTAGCAACAGCAACAGTGATGATGCTCCTCTTCTGCTGGGCGCCGAGAGGATGATCCTCTCCCTGGACCTCTCCTGCTCGGCTGCCGCTCTCGAATCCTTGCCATTGAGCTTTCACCACGTTTGCCCTGTTCCAAGACCTCTGCCAACTGGATGATGACCCCACGGTGCCCTGTGGGAGAATTCGAAGGCTGAATTGCCACAGAAGCGCAAACACCAGATAAATTATACCATCGTTTCCGCTCGAAGTACCCCAAACTACTGAAGGTGCAGTAATCCTCCTCGGACCAGGCTTTGCATGAGCGTCGAGCCTTAAATTTATCCCCGAACTGCTCGGCCTATAATTCTTCCTCACGACCTTCCCTATGGTGGCATACCCAAGATACTGTGACTGCACTGCAGGGTGGTGGAATGTCCCCCCAATCCAGTTTCCCCTGACCCTGCTTAAATCCTTGCTCAGCCTTGTTATGAAATTGCAATACGCCATCTTGCGTATGAATAAGCACTTCGAGGCTTCGGTGTGAGCCCGCCTTAATGGCTTTCTGAACATCCATACTGTCCCTCTGCTCGGCATTGAATGCCTGGAGCTTGGGCCTTCCAACCTTAATTCTTGACGGCGTATGACCATAACTGCTTATCTCTGGCACGGGGCAGCACATGCTATGCATGTGTCTCGTCCGTCTGAGACGTGCCTTCACCCGCATCCGGGAACTCTGCATCGCTTTGGATGAGACTCTTACAGTCCTGAGCCTTTTGAAAGTTTGGGATGATGTCCAGGTTCCCTCTTAGAAGGGTTCGGGAACAATCCACTCCCAAATTGGCTAGGAGGTCAGCAGTCTTGTTGCCTTCTCTTCGTGTGTGAAGAAAGGAGAGTGCTCTGTGGTAGTGCATCTCCCGTTCAATGTTATTCAGCCTTGCTTCAAGTCTCCAACTGTGAGCCACTTTCCTAGTTTGAGAACCATTCTGTATTCGTGTGGCCATGTTGATGATGATCTGGGAGTCACCTTCTACCATCAGTGGATGTAGATTGAGTTCCCTTGCTATAGATAGTCCTTGCCAAAGTCCTTCCAGTTCAGCCGAGTTGTTGGTATCCCATCCAATGTTACCAAAGTAAAGCTGCAAGAGGGAACCCTTAGAATCTCGAATAATGCCTCCAAACCCTGCTTGACCTGGGTTGCCCTTGGAGGCCCCATCAAAGTTGATTTTGTAGGTATTAATGGGTGGGGGTATCCATCTGCTATTATCCTTGATGTTTCTGTTTATTCTCTGTGTCATAGTGGATTCCTGAGGTATCTGTAGCTCCCAATTGTCAAGAATATTTTTCTCATTGTCTGCGGTTGGGAAGTCCTCTGTTGTCCAAGGATGCAAGAGCATGGTTTCTCTGAGATTTCCCTTCAGTCGATTCCAGATTATTTCTATGGGGGAGTTCTGATTTTTGAAAATGCGTCGATTCCTTTCCTTCCAGAGGTTCCATAGAGTTATACCCGGGATGATATTCCAGAGATAATTGAGTATCGCACAGCTGTAGGGACTTTTTGGCCACTGTCGGATGGTGTCAATGATATCATTGTTTACTTTGCATCGTCTCTGGCTTCTAAAGCTTATCTTATCCCAGATCTGATTGGCAAGAGGGCATGTATCTAGAAGATGCTGTTGGGTTTCCTCATTTTGGAAGCAGTTGAGACATATAGAGGGACCTTGAAAATTGCGTCTTCTTAGCCTATCCCAAGTGAGAATTTTCTTGTGTCCTACCATCCAAAGGAAGTGGGTAATTTTAGGCCACGCTTTAAAGCTCCAGATTCTCCCCCAGAGAGGGTCCGGCCTGATGGGAAAATCGCCAACCAGATTATACGCCTCTGAGGTGGAATAAGACCCTTTCGGTAAGTAGCCCCATCTGAGAATATCCGCACCTTCCTGATATCGGATGCTTCTTTTCTTTAACTCGTTCTCCAGTTCATCTATACCTGCAATATTAGCGTTGTTGGTTATCTGATTACTTGATAGCCATTGTCTGAATCCATTCTCCGTTTCTTGAGTCCAGAGCTGGTGGACGGTAGCCAGCTGCTGCTCCTGCCTGAGCTGATTTGCCTCTGGAGTAAAAACGCTAGAGAGGCTGGGCATTTGATTCCATGCATCATTCCAGAAGCGAGTCGTACACCCATTCCTGATCTCCCAAAAGCTATGTTTTTGTATGAGCTGATAGTGCTGCTTAGCTGCGTTCCAGATGAGTGAGCCTCTGTCCGTAGGTGTGAATCTGATTAGTTCTTCTTGGGGCCTATTATTGGCGTATTTGGCTCTCCATATTTTGACCCACAGTTTTTCCGGATTAGTTACCCACTGCCACCATATCTTAGCATTCATTATAGTGTTGCTATTCTCAGGATCCCTTAGTCCAATGCCTCCCTTGATTTTGGGCCTGCAGACAGTGTCCCATTTCACCAAAGCCCATTTGCGATTTGTCTCTGAGCTTCCCCATAGAAAGTCTCGCTGCAGATTTCTTAGTCTTTTTAATACCCACTTTGGGGCTGCCAAGATAGAGAAGAGGTAGAGAGGCATAGCCTGTAGAACAGACTTTATCAGTACCACTCGACTAGCAAGATTGAGAGAGCGAAGAGTCCAAAGAGAGAGCTTTGACTCGAGTTTTTATAACAGGATCCTCCAGGCTGGCTGTTTTAAGGCAGAGGTTGTGAGAGGTGCTCCAAGGTAAGTGGAAGGGAGCGAGGCAGTGTGGAAGCCTAGAATGCGGGAAACAGCAGATTTGACCACAGGAGGGGTGTGGAAGAAGAAGATTTGAGATTTAGAGCAGTTAACTTGGGTACCAGAGGCAGCTGAAAAGTCGTTGAGTAGAGATTTTAGATGGGAGGCTTCTTGGACCGAAGGGTAGCCATAGAGCATGGTATCATCAACAAATTGTTGATGAGAGGAGGCAGGGGAGTGGTGGATAGAAATTCCTTTGAGGTGATGAGAAAGGAGGGCTTGCTTGATGTGCCTTCCTAGCCCTTCTGCCATGAGCACAAAAAGAAAGGGGGAGAGGGGATCTCCCTATCTTATACCTCGAGAGGGCTTGAAGGGACGAGAGGGGAATCCATTGACCAGGATAGAGAAGTGGGAGGAGGTGATGAGACTCATAATCCATCGAACCCAAGAGGAGCAGAATCCAAAAGCTGTCAACATGTGGTGTATGTAGGTCCAACTGAGTTTGTCAAAAGCTTTGGATAGATCTAGCTTGAGCAAAATACCTGCTTGCTTGGATTGCTTGAGCGAATGAATGATTTCATGCGAGAGAATGATACCGTCCAAAATCTGTCTGCCTTCGACATAGCCCGACTGTTCCGGAGAGACGAGCATGGGAAGGAGAGGTTTTAGCCTGTTAGCGACGACTTTAGATATGACTTTGTATATGACGTTACAGAGAGCAATGGGCTTGAACTTGTCAGGTGTCATGGAGTTCTCCTCTTTGGGTATGAGGGCGATAAACGTGGAGTTGAGGGAAGGAAGAATCCATCTCAATGCTCTAGATTCCTCTACTATCTCCCAGACATCCTTTTTAATCATATCCCAAAAAGCATGAAAAAACGTTGTGGTGAAGCCATCCGGGCCAGGGGCCTTACCTTCTTTAAGCTGTGCCATTGCCTCATCAACTTCCTGGGGCTGAATTGGGCGCATAAGGAGCTCGTTTTGTTCTTCTGTTACGAGCTTGGGAATGTTGCTGGTTATTTTCCCAATCTCCCTTTGTCTGTCCCCTGCTGGCTCCCTGTGTACTTGTTGGAAGTGACTGAGGAGGGTCTGTTCTATTTCCTTGTGCTCCTCCACTCTTGCCCCATGCTGGTTCTGGAGGAAGGGGATGTTATTGTGCATCCTCCTCTGTACTGTTGTTTTGTGGAAGAACTTAGTGTTGCGCTCTCCCTCCCGCAACCATCTGACCCTCGATTTTTGTCGCCAATATATCTCCTCTTGTTTCCTTCGTTCCTCAAGCTGATCGTATAGGTGCCGTTCCTGATCCAGAGTTGCGTCCGTGTGCCCATTAATAATTATTTTCTGATGAAGCTCCTTCAGCTCTTTATTTAGTTTCTGCTGCGCCTCAAATATGTTCCCAAAAGTCTCCCTATTCCAGCGCTTTAGATGACTTTTTAGGAACCATAATCGTTGCTGAAACCGATACATTTTTGAGCCCTCCGGAGGGATAAAGGAGGCCCAGGTGGTTTTGACGAAGTCCTTGAATGCAGGATGAGTGAGCCAAAAGGCTTCGAAGCGGAAAGGGCGCCTAGTGCGGTCCCATGGTCTCTGCCATTGCAGGGCTATTGGCCAGTGGTCTGACCCAGTATGAGCTAGTATTTCCGCCGAGAAATCGCCTCCAAGGTGGACCGCATTGTCCGAAATCAGAAATCGATCAAGTTTAGAAGAGATCTGATGCTTTCCCCCTCGGCGGTTACTCCAGGTGAAGGTACCATTACAAAATGGTAGATCTATGAGAGAGGCCGATCTTATGAAGTCCTTGAAATGATCCGCCTCTAGTTCTAGTCTTGTTCTTCCTCCTGACTTCTCCTCTATCTTGGTTATCATGTTGAAGTCTCTGCCTACTATCAAAATAGGATGTTGCCGATTCCTACTTAATACTTCAATGGTGTTAAGGAGCCCACTTTTACTGCCGGAGTCCTGCGGAAAGTAGACATTGGATAGGTTGCCATGAACGTTGGTACCTAGAATATGGAATGTTGCCTGTATAAGGTGATGGGAGGCATGAAAATCTGAGAGTGAGACAGCTTGGGAGTTCCATGCTATTGCTAGCCCCCCAGAAGCTCCCGTAGCATCGACAGCCACTGATCTGCAGCCTGGCCAAGCTTTCGTGAGGAAGCGGCCTAGCGTAGTACTGTTGCACTTGGTTTCCTGAAAGAAACACATCTGCGGTTTTTCCATCTTGATCATTTTTTTCAACATCCGTTGTTTTCCTGGGCTGTTAAGCCCTCTTAAATTCCAAGAGACAAGCTTCATGGTTTAACTGATTTGAGAAGGACTGTAATACTTTGTCAACTTTGCATACCTTCCTGAATCCACCAGGATTTTTCCAACCTCTATGGTTCTTTGGAGATCTGTCTTCCGCCCTCTCTTTTTGGAGTCCTTTGGACGTGCGCTGTTATTCCATTCGCTGCCAGGTTGAATGCCGAGTTGGTTTTGGTGATAAGCTCTGGAGATGACCTCTTCTAGTTTTTCTAGATCTGTCTCAGTGATGGATTCATATGCTTGTTTCCTGCAAGCTAGCTCCAGATCGATAATGTTCAGGCCATGTAGGTCAATGCTTTCGGGCTCTTCCTGCATATTTTGGACTTGGCTTCCTTCTTCCTGATTGATCTCTGTGTCCTTCGGAGGGAATATCAACCCATCCATTTTCATTTCCTCAGGGATCACTGGCTCATTTGCCGGGCTCCGCCTAAGAATGATAGGGCTAATCTCAGGCGATTTGGACCTAGGGGGGCTAGAAGGGGGGGGATTTGTGGAGGAGGAGGGGTGGTTAGGGTTATCAATGGGACCAGAAGGCGGATGTTCTGAGAGATCACCTAAAATGTCAGAGCTATTCTTGGAGGCAGGGTTATTGGGGTGATGGGCTCGGGAAGCTCGGGGGGGCATGCTTTCATGGGAGGGGGCGGAATCCTCTGGGAGATTGCCTAGAGACTCAAAGCTGTTCTTGGAAGCATGGTTTTGGGTTTTGGATGGCTGGGGCTTTGGCCCATTTTGAGGCTTCTTGTGCATGTGTTTCCTGTTCGTGACTTTGGTGAAGCCGTCTTGGGGGGAGGTATCAGAGGTCTCAGGAGCACTGGTTTTAGCATTGAGGGGGCAATCCCTAAATAAATGTCCTATCACATGGCATCTGCGGCATCTAAAGGGGACATGCTCTTAGTCAAGAGGCTGGATCCATTCCTCGTCTCTATGGGTTAAAGTAACATAGTCAGGAAGGGCTTCATTGAGCCTGATGAAAACACAGATTCGGGCATAAGAAATGAACTTACGGTTTTTTGTTTCCTCAGCAGCCCTAATGTATTTGCCCACTCCATTTCCGATCTTCCTTAGGCATTGCTCTGCCCAATATTCCTCCGGGAGTGAGAAGAGCCTGATCCAGACGGGAGCCCAGGCCAGATCTTCATTGTCTGGGTTGAATCGGGGTTTCTAGTTTCTGAGGTAAAGCCTCGCCGAGTTGAAGAAATACGGTCCTCCCCCCAGTATTCGATGCTTATCTTCCAAACAGTAGAATATGACTGTGAAGAAGCCCTTTGCCCCTAATTGAAGGGTGACATCCCCTTTTGGCTTCCATTTGGCAGCTATCCATCCCCTTAGGGCTCGTTCAGTTGGCCAGAACCCTATGAACTTTCCTATGACTGCATGATCTTGCATGAACTCGATGCGGCTGTCAATGATGTCTCCAGGTAGCTCTATTCTTGGTCTTTCCTTGGCTATTGGGCGGCAGGTCGAAGAGGTGACCTGTGGTTTATCATTTTTTGGATCTCGATCACTCTGCGAGTTGCTATTGTCTTCTGGATTCTTCTGCCCTTGACAGAGCAGGTCCGGATCTAAGGATCCAAGGATAACTTCCTCGTTTGTTTTGAGGTTGGAAGGGGAGGGCTGCGACCCCCCCCCTGAGTCGTGCTCATGACTGTCGCTTTCTTCCCGTCAGATCGGATTAGGAGCAGGGGCGTCAGGCGTAGTAGAGGTCTCTTGTTGCAGGCTGTCGGCGCTACCTTAGGGAGCGTTTCAGAACCCTAGCCAGGCGCGCGCTCATCCTTCTCTCCAATTTCAATCGGATCACTTATGAAATATGGCAACATTACTTGAAATTTGTAGCCTTATTGAAATATGTTACAAGTTTGAGGTAACTACCCAACACTTGAATACAACTAACATCAATCTGGTTGTCCTATTAATTTATCTATGTTAGTCATAAATATCTGTCACAAATCTCACAAAAACACACACACACACACACAAAACAAAAATAAAAAATAAAGTTATTGATCAATGGTAAAATTTAATGTATCAAATACATAACAGATGAAAAATAATCAAAACTTGTAATCACACTCATGTAGAATAAAATTCAACGTAAAATTCATTCTCTGTGTTTAAAATATAAATTTATCAACATAATAGATACTATATATAATACAATAAATACTACAATTAAGAAAGTAAATAAAATGAGCAATAGAAATAGGACACGAGATGGAAAGATAAGAAATAGATTCTTCATTGAGTATATTTGAAAGCATTTTTCAAATATAATAAACTCAGACTAGCCAAATTAAAATAATCCGCGACAATAGCCTCCTTTACAAATGGTAATGTTTATGAACCTTATAAGTCAAATGCAAGTAACAAATAAAAATAAATAAGCCTTGGCCTTGCTTTAGCTAGCTTAGTGAGACCTTTTGGACACTGGTATACTACTACACACAATGCCAATTATCAATGTGATAGATATACAACAGTTGTAATATCATGAATGATCAAAGTAAAAAATACCTTACTCAACAAGTGAGACTTTTATACCTCCATTCATCACTACTATTTAAAATAAGCCTTGTAAAAATAATTTTATGAGATCCAAATACTTAAAATAACACAACAGATTATCCCAAAACTAAAGTAATCAAACTAGTTCATACCATACTCTATGTAAAGTTCGCTCTCTTTTTCTTTCTTTGAGCAAGTATTTGTAGTCAAACTTCCTTTGAGATGGTTACAAAACTATTTTATTTTACTTTAACTCCGGGTTAGCAAAATAACTTGGATATGTAAGAAGGAAAACAATTTTAGTGTTGGACTCCTAGTAAATAGGGAACATTTGATGACTCAAGTTAGAGGGAGGACCCACATCCATATCTCATCATACATACCGTCATATTTTGTAAATAAAATTCAAAACATCCATGATAATCCCTTATGCTCTCCACATAGCCATGCATCATATAATGGTCAATTATGAAATTGGCTCTCATTCAATAATTGCAAAAGATATATATGTAATATGTCCATAAAAAAAAAAATGAATAGAAAATTTCCATGAGAGTTCATCACCAAAACCATCAAAAAACTTCCACTAAAACCATGTATGACTCCAAAACTATATGAGTAGCTTAATAAGCCCAAATATATAAGATAAAACAAATTTTTTATGAGTTGTTTCATTAATTGAAATAATTAGTTTTTGTGTCGATGATTCTGCAATTTTTTCATTAAACACAACCTCCATTACTTTATTTCTTTCTTCCACATGTCGGAGAATCTAGTAAGGAAACTATTAATTCAATTCTCCTTATCCTTAATAATTTCTTGTGACCGTATGCTATCTTCTTATTGTTCTTTCTTAGTTTATTTTCATCAAACAATTATCAAGAGAATAAAACATGAAGATTAATGAAGACAATGGACATAAGATGTAGGCTCTAAGCCAGGGGAAAACCCTTCCAAAGGGGAAAAACTAGAAATAAACTCTTATCCTCTTATAGAATCAATTAAAATGATAAATCCAAGGCCCCAAGACTAAAACCATTATTCCCTACAAGCACCAGGTTTTTCCTCCAATTTGTCCATGATCTGCCATAATTCTTATTATAGGACCATAGTCTCCTTGTTTCTTGAAATTCACATCATATTACATAATATTAGCTTTAGGAAGGTACACATGTCTTTTCATGTAGACTTCACATCCTCTTCCCTACAAATTTGCATATCTACTATGTATGAACCACGAAGACCTTGTGCTACAAGGGGAGGAACATGTTAGGCTATTTATGGTGATTCATGTGACCAAAAGGCCATGTCCTTTGGGCAGTCCAACTTGATCATCTTGGAGGGATGACCTGGTCTTTTGGATGAATTTATTCCTTTTAATACAAACAAAATCCCTTTTCTTCTTTATTTTAGGAAGCCCAAATGGGATTTTGACTCAACAAAATTTCTTTTGACTTGAAAAGCCCTAGAAGCATGAAGAACATGCTTGACCTAGAAGACAAATCAACTTGAACATGACACCCATGTCTGATTTTTTATTATTATTTTTTTTTTACATAATATATACATAATTCATGAGTACAATGAAAATTATGAAGACAAAAATGTTAAATTATAGTAAGAAAATTCTTCATTTGACTTTTTCCTTAGTCAAATGGAGAAATTGGAATTTCCACGTTAGTGGGATGACTTGAGTAGTGGTTAATAAGAGTGACATGGACAAGTTACTAAGTTAAGTTAATCAATTCAATTTTTTTGGCAAGAAGTAGAGTTGTGCATGAGTTGATTGCTAAGATCTATAAATATAGTGGAGTTATAGTTAGTGAAACTCAATCATTTGAGCTCTAGTAATGACCAGAGCCATTATGATTTTATTTGAGTATTTGTAACTATTGTTAACTCACGGATATCTTAGTTAACTAGTAATTTTTCTAAAAATATCCCTATTCATGCATGCAATTTGATTTGCCTAGTTGAGTGGAGGGAAAGGCATAATTTTATTTATTATCGTATATTATTGAGTGTACTGAATTTTCATGTAGGATGTGAGTAATTTTCTTGGGATTGCACAAGAAAATAGGAGCTATTCGTATTCTTTAGGGGCAGGAATTGTACAAGGAAATATAAGGAAGGATGATTCCTATTTTTCCTTAGTATTGGGTAGAGCTTGCTTAGGAAGAAGAGATTAGTATTGAAGTGTAGGTTGAGCTTCAAGGATTGAAGTTGTCATTATAATAGAACATTTTTCTAATATGATATAATACAAATAGAGGAGGGGTTTTTCCAAGTGGAAAAAATTATATTCATTGTGATTGAATGATTTCATCTGTTTTTATTGTATGTTTTCCCTTTCACAAATTGAGTAGAAGAAATTTGTGTCTATTGTTTTCAATCATAATTCATTAGCAGCTATAAATTTCTAGTTATTTCTACACAAAACTAGTTACATTTTCCAACACTCCCTCTTAACTATGGAGGTATTCATAATTGTAGAACTAATACAAGTCTATTCTTGAACTAAAGAGATTTCATAATAAGAGTCGAATTGGTAAGCCATTTTTTTAGCATCAATATCATGACCAACAATGTGACCATAGTAGGGCCCTAACTTGAAATCACTTCTCATATCAGAGCATAATGTTGGTAGGCTTTATGTGAGATACCACACTACCTATTCAAGGTACATACCCCATCCACTAGGTATGTCCTTTCTGGACTATTCTTATCTTGGATTCCCAATCATCAAAGAATATCGATCCACTTTGACCACTCTTGTCTTGGATACCTTTCCAATCCTCAAAGAGTGTCGACCAATAAGAATACTTCCTATCTTGGATTCTTTTTCCTCAAGTAGTATTAATCTTGGATGATTATCCAGTCCTCTTTTCTCCATTCTCCCTCCATGACCTTCACTTAGGCGTATCGTTGTTAGTCCTGGCCTAATGCATGACACATGAAGAAGAGAATATGATGTCTAACATCACTCCCTCTCAACCAGGGAGGATATCCCAATTCCCTCTTAATTAGGGAATAGATCCTTGATAAGTTTTCAACATATATTACTCCTGCTAAATCATAGAGGAGATTCTTACACTTCCTTTCAATTAGGAAGTCATAACCATAGGCTCTCTAACTTGTCTTTGTAAGTGTGTAAACTACAATTTCTTCATGGAGATCTTCAAGTAGTAGCTTCAAGGCTCCTCCTTCCTTTTGCATCTCGTCATATTGAGCTTATTTCTTTCTTGATATTATGGATCTATCTCCTTCCTTTATTCTTATGTCAGGGTTCAGGCCATCAACCTTCCATATCACTTTCCTCTAGTTATCGTCAATGAAAAATAGAGTCAATCGTAGCTCCTTCTAAACATGAAAATGATCTTCATGAACATCAAATCATCCTCTTATACTTCTACCTTTCAAATCCAAGATTATGATGTAAACATCTTGACTACATAACCCTTCAAGTATTGTTAAATTGATTCATTCAATTCACATGTCCTTTGAATCAAGTTCAACATCAATCGTTGAACTTGCCTCAACTGTCATTATGAATTTTTGCAATATCCTTCCAGGTAGAAAAATAATATGTTAACCAGATAACCAATACCAATAAATATGAAAATCAGATTTAGCTTATTATGATCACCCTTTCATCAAATTATTTTCTTACTTGAATCCTTTGAGATCAACATCCTTTTGCATTATCCATCTCCATATCGTACAAGAATCCTTCTCCATGCATCCAATTTTAATCAAAGTGCCCATGGATCGAACGTGATTAACAAAATTCAGTATCTTCCTTGGATTTTTCATTTTTAACTTCCTTTCTTTTGTCTGGAGACTATCCTTGATGTTGATCAATATAATTATATTTATGTCATGCAATCTTGTGTGAGAGACTTGATATTTATCCATACCGAAGCATATCAAACTTCTTCTTTCAAGCATCGAGTAATCACATGAAAGACTTACTGAGCACATTTTTATAACCAACTCCTTTTGCAAGATTTCTGTAAATATGAACCCTAACCTAGAGAAGAGTTACTTAAAACATGTATACCTATGCTTCCATACAACCATCTAGCCATCCTTTCTTGAATGAGTTTTCTTCTTATACGTATCAAAGATAGGTTTCTTTTCAAGAGGAGAAATTCTTTAATTATGTCTTTCACACTGCAACTCGACCATTTGCATTCCTTCATCCTTCAAGACTATAGATTAGATGGAATATATACTAGTCATAATTTTTCTTCCAATAACCTTCCTAAATGATGATTCATATAGGAAAGATGACTACCTCTAAAAGTATGTTTGAAAATGATTAGATGAACTATAAACATGCATTGTGGTTTCAATATTCTCATTCTTGTAAGCTTGATGATTTGCTTTCAAAGCAACTTCATTATGTAGATTCTAGTTTTACTAACATATGCTTCTTTCTATGATGCCATACTTTTACAAAACCAAGGCTCTTCTAGATAATGCATCAATTCATGTTGCTCTAATTTATACTTAATAAAAGAAAGACAAATCACATAATAAACTTGATAGAGATGGAGATTCCTTCAATAGTAATGATCCTTGTGATCTCCTAGAGATGGAGCTTATTGTGATGGTGGCATTTGTTTCAAGTTCCGTTAATGTTGGACAAAGAGGATTTTTGTAACCCCATCTTCATAACAAACCTTGGATATTGAGTCAAATTAATAGGGAACACCTTTCACAGCTTGAGATATTACAAGGGGGTGGGAGGGAGTGTTACATAAACAAAAGAATGCACTTTCCACCACCTTTTGTAGGAATATGGAAAACCCTATGCTTCAATAAGGAATGACACAAGTTAGTTGAAACTTAAAAAAAGAAAAAAATTATAATGTACGTAATGTTAAAGGAGAAACCAAATAAAATTATCACAAGAATTAGAACCAGTATTGAGACAGAAAACTAGGTATGGATTTTTAATGACACCTTATGGAATTTGCAATCATTGAGTGGAACTACTATAATTACTAATAGGAAAAACATAGTCATTACCTTGAGGATGACAACCCTAAAAGTCCTTGTGCAAAGCTTTCAATATTAGGTGTCTCTTATTTTATCTTGTATCTCTAGGTCAAAAAATTATCTTCTCGCCATTCTTTAGAGCTAGAGAATTTGTTCACCCACCCAAGAACCTACAATTATCATTTCATTTGAAAAATACCTTCAAAAATAAGATGTGTAGAGTTGGATCTAGCGACCGCATCCACAAATGAATCTCCAAACTTGATTCTTGGTTTTCTTTAAGGAAGCAAAGAGCCTCTATACATATGGTAGAAATTTATCTTGCTTATAGTTGGCTCTAATCCCTCTATCTTAACACCAATAAAATTTAGGTTTTTTTTCCTTGATATTTGACATATATCCATAGTCTTAATTACGAATTGGATCTTTTCACTTTGTAGTGAATATTATCCATTTAATAGACTAAACAATATCTTACAAACCAAAGAAATTAAGGAAACATTTCATAGAGAAAAAATAATTCTTGAAATTTGACATTCACAGTTTTATTTAAAACATAAAAACGATAATAATTTGAGATTTTTCACTTCCCTTTAGAAAATTTTAAGAATACAAATTTAAATTCAGATAAATTTATAGTGTGAAAATTATATTGATAAAAAATAAAACTATTCTTTCTTTTAAATAAAATATCTATGGAGGTTTTTTCAAACAACATAATTTGGATTTCTTATTCACTAATGCTAATGCTGCAAATGTATACCTTCATATATTTTGTGTAATATATATGAATTTAATAAAGAAAAGTAATTCATATAAACATTCCTTGTTAAATAAGAATAAAACTAATAAAAATATTGTAATCAAAATCAATAACATATACTATTTATATATGTTGTGGGGACAAATATACTTTCCACAAGCCATTTGTATCCAAAGTTGAACTCCCTTGTAATGAAGTTGAACATCTATGCTCTTGGAATTCCGATGTGGGTGAGGGCATAACATTTTGTAAGGGGCGATATTTATCATGAGTTGGATATCATCAGGTGGGTCCTACATTGGATTTATGAGGGATCAGATTTGAGGTGAGTCTAGGTATGCCATTGGTTCAAATATCCTTTCCACATTCCAATTGTATCTAGGGTCAGAAACCTTTGTGAAGAAGTCAAACATCTGCGAATTTGGTATTTGGATGTGGATTACATCACAAAACTTTGTGAGGGGCCAGATTTGTGGTGACCCATATATCATTTTGTGGTTCCTATGCCAAATACATTGCACGAGGGATTGATTCGTAGATCCGAGGTTTAGAGATAGCAAGAGTTAATATAACATTGTGACACATTGGATATGTTTCAAGCTGACAAAACATGAAAAAGTTGTAAAACTCAAAGGGGAAAGACCTGATAAGGCCCAGTTCCAGATTTGATCTGGCAAGTGCCATGAGTATCTGGCAACAGCCACATGGATGGCATGTGGAAATACCATGATTATGTGGACCCACGTCATGATGATGTGGCGATGCCATGTGCACTACATGTGGATTTCATGTGATAACATTGTTATGACATGAACCTTGTATTATGGTTATATGATGGTTCCATGTGAGCTAGGTAAGAGCCATGTGGATGCCACATGGAAACTCAATGCTGATGTGGCTTTATATAATTGGTCAAAATTAAAAGGGCATAAATTTTAATCCAAGAAATGGATTGAGATAAAATTTATATCATCGAAAATCCCTCAACAAACTGATTGCAATGATGGCATTTGTTTTGAGTTTTGTTGATGTTGGATAAAAGAGGATTTTTGTAACCCCTTCTTCATAACAAACCTTTGAGATTAGGTTAAATTAATATTAACACCTTCCATAGCCCAAGATAGTACAAGGGGATGGAAGGGATTGTTAGAGAGACAAAAGAATGCACTTTTCACCACTATTTGTAGGAATATGGGAAACCCTATGCTTGAATAAGGTATCACACAAGCTAGTTGAAACTTAAAAAAAGGAAATAATTATAATGGAATTAAAGTTAAAGGAGAAACCAAATGAAAATTATCACAAGAATTAGAACCAATATTGAGACAACAAACTAGGTAGGGTTTGTCAATGACACCTTATGGAATTTGCACTAATTGATTGAATTACTATAATTATTAATAGGAAAACATGATAATTATCTTGAGGACTACAACCCCAAAACTTCTTGAGCCCAATTTTCAATATTAGGTGACCCTTATTCTATCTTGTATCTCCAAGTCAAAATATTGCCTTCTCACCATTCTTTATAGCTAGAGAATTTGGTCACCCACCCAAGCACCTACGATTATCATTTCCTTTGCAAAATACCTTCAAAACTAAAATGTGTAGAGTTGGATCCAATGGTGGCATCCACAAATGAATCTACAAACTTGATGATTTATTTTCTTTAAGGAAGCAAAGAGCCTCTAGACATATGGTAGCAATTTATCTTGCTCACACTTGGCTCCAATTACTCTATCTTAACACCAATAAACTTTAGTTTTTTCTTCTCCCATATATGGCATATATCCATAATCTTAATTAAAAATTGGATCTTTCACAACAAAGAAATTAAGTAAAAATTTCATATAGATAAACAAAGTCTTGAAATTTGACATTCATCCTTTCCTTTAAAACATAAAAACTATAATAATTTGAGACTTTCATTTCCCTTTACAAAATTTTACAGAATACCAATTTAAGTTTATATAAATTTATTGTGTGAAAGTTATATTCACAAAAATTAAAACCATTCATTCTTTTAAATAAAATATTCATGGAGGTTTAAAAAAAATGGAATTATTCACTAATACTAATGCTACAAATGTATATCTTCATATATTTTGTGTAATATATATGAGTTTAAGAAAGAAAAACAATTCATAGAAACATTCTTGATTCAATAAAATGTTGTAATCAAAATGAATGACAGGGAAGAAATTAAATTTGCATAAAAATATCTAGGACTATTTTTTGAAATTAGAAATTTACTTGTGAAATTAAAATTGCTTTGCTACAATGACCCATTTTTTCTAGTAAATTAAAAGATATATCTTTCTAGTTAAGTGGATCTTTCTATATTTGAATCTCTTGCCTTCCTCTCCACTCGATGTTATATATATATATGAATGATAGACTGAAAAGGTATGTATATTATAATATTATATATATATATATATATATATATTATATATAATAATATATATATATATATATATATATATATATATATATATATATATATATATATATATATATAGACTATAGACTATAGAAATTACATCCTAACTCAATTTAAAATGAAAATTTAACAAGGAAATAATGATTTCATAAAATACTAAATCATTTTTAATGACACAATATGTTAAAAAATTCACCTAAAAATAAGAAATTCACGCATTGCTAAATATTTTCTAGGATAATATGTCAAAGCACAACATTGTATCATTAATTTTTAGAGGTGAGAAATCTTAATTTTAAAGAATGGGAAATCTACCCATTAATGAATGGATAATGATATCTTGGAAATAAAATATGGATTCTAAGTCTAATAATAGATGGACAATGCTAGCTTAGAAAAATGATTTTTACATTATTGAAGCAAGACAATCCTTTTTATTACCACATATAAGTGAGATTTTTATCTCTTTAGATCAATGTTTATGAATAAATGAGGTATAATGTCAACACTTAAGTACTTGACAACATCTTATTGAATGAGATTGGTAGTCCAAAAGATTGTTAGAAATCATTATCTTGTTAATGGTTCCAACAAAATCCCAACACCTTATTGAATAGAAATCCCAACTACTTTTATAGTTCTATAAGAGTTTATGAAAAATGGTACATGGTGTAGATTGGTAGGTATTCTGTTAGAAAATTATATATTATAGAGAAATGGAACACATAAAATATATTGGAGAAATATAAACACAAAAAACATACAAAACAAGAGAGACACAGATATATGTGGTTGACCCAATTTGGACTACATACACGAGAAAGAGGTAGTCGTTCCTTTTATATTATCCAGCAAACTAAAGAGATACAACCTACAGTAGATCCGTTGTAATTCCCTCTTCGCTCTCACACAATCTCCTCTCTCTTTCTCACTCAAAATACAGATCTATGTAGATGCAATACAATTCCCTCATATATAACGAGGGGTTGCCTTCTAGGGAAAAAAACCATAAATTAAACATAACTTCTACCATTAGATCTCCGCCTAATGAACTAGGGTCCAATGTGGTGATACCTCTAAATAAAGAAGATAATCAGGCTCCACATCCAACATATTCAAGATTCTAGCATTTAATAAGGACCACAAGCGTGAGGAAAAATGGAAATATATGATAAGTGTGGAAATTTCTTGACATGAATGGCTGGTTGAACATTCAAATGTGGATGAGTGTGTAACTTCATTGCATTATCACAACATCTATGATTGATTGACTATTGTCCTTAGCAACTATGGAAATTCCTTCCATGAGCACAAATTGACTATTCTCATGGACAACTGTGGCAATTGCTTGTAAGAGAATGGTGACGCTTCACGCTTGTTGATATGATAAGTGTGGAAATTCCTTTCATGATCCTGAAGCCAATGGTTGATTGAATATTCAATCGTGGAGAAGTGTGTTTTGTAGCATTTTTTGGTTTTGGTAAGTTAGAATCAATTAGTCAAAAAATGAAAATATATTGCAAAAAATGTTAAGCTAGTATATGGACAAAAAGAATATTGAATAAAGAATGTTAGGAAATATTTTGATAAATATGTCGATATCAAGTAAAATGTTAAAATAGATTCCCTAAAAAATAAAGGGAAAACTAAAATGTTAGGTTATAAAGAAAAGCAAAAACAATAAACTCTGAAAGTGTTGCAAGTCTAAATGCCACTACTTTAGTCTAGGTTACTTCTGTAAATAAAAGTTGTGTGCAATTTGTTTAAAATGCCATACTAGTTTATACAATCCAGTTATACAGTTTAATCATGATTGGATTTATTTTAAATTTCATCAATAGGTAGAAATAGGAAGCAAATAAAATTGGGTCAACCGGTTTAAACTAAGCCAATGGAGGAAATAAGCGATAGAGGTAGATAAGTCATAAAAAGGAAATGATGAGTTGCCAGCTTAAATGCACTCTCAAAAATAAGTGAAAATGTTAGGAGTAATAGGGGTAGGTAGACATGTGAAATGTAATTGGAGCATAAAATGCTTTTATCCTAAGCTGTAACATTGGAAAAAAATACATTCAATTATGGGTTTTAATTAACCTAAAGTTTTAAAGTTGCATTGTTATTTCATAAATATTTCCATTCATCCATTTATCACCATAACCCGCAACTGTCACATATGCCCTCAAAGTCATGACCCCACCATCACTTCTGCTTATGTGTTAAATTCCCCCCACCTCACCTTTCATCCTGCATGCGCACCCAAAATCTGATGGCCAAACTCCTTCCTCGGCCCTCATTCACCATCCAAAATTTATCGGCGGGGGGTTCCGATGGGTAGTTTCCAATACCGCCAACATAAACAACCTTTTCCGCTTTTTAGTGTTTCAGGACTTAAAATCCTAAAACTACTTACCACCTCACCTTACCCCCGAACGTAGTATATCAAGTGACTATTTACTATCGCTCCATGTCAGACTCCACGTCACCCTCCACCTCATGCCTACTGTCCAATCAACTATTTCCTATCGGTTATCCATTCAATGTCACTCCCATGAATTTATGATTCAAAGACCCATTAATTAATCCAATTGGGTTATTAATGCAAAATTCAAATGCTCATTGCAACCCCTGCTCCAATTTTTCCATTATAAACCGTGTTAATTCATAAAACGATTACACAGTCCATTTCTGTAACCAAAGCTAATCATCAGAGGTTTTTTTGCCACAGCTTGACAACTGTCTGACATTAAGCAATTGTTTTTCTTGTTCAAGGAACTAAAATTCAGGTCCGCTTGCTCATTTTACAGTTATATTGTTTTAACTTTAATCACTCTATTTCAGGCCTATTTCTATCATCTTCTGTCTGCAATTTGTTTGACAAAATGCCTTCCAAGGGAAAAGAACTTGCATAAGTCCCAAATCCTTTGATTCATCCATAGGTCGACTTCCATCATACCCCATTAGTCGACAGATATTCTAAAATAATTAAAACTTCTTCTCAATTCGATTTATATGAAATCTATTGTTGGATGGAAGATCAACTAATTGACCAGATAGATGAGATAGGGCTCTGGGACTCCCAATTCCCTCACTATATTTTTCCTTAGATACACAAAGCACCTGAATTTGTTAGAAAAAATCATGAATCTTATGATCCCAGTCAGAGAGCAAGTATTTCACCCACAGGAGAAATCATTTGCTTAATCAATTCTGATTCCATTGAAAAATGTTGCAGGCCCCTATTACTACACCAACCCATCCTTTTTCCCATGAAAACCTGATAGAAGCCTATCAAAAACTAGACTTTACTAAAAGAACCTAGACCCTTGAACTCTTTCTAGCTATTGATAGTCCTTTGCCTAAAATAAATCCTCCTTATGATTCATCCATTTTCCCTCATAGAACCAAGCAAATCACCTCTATTTTGTCCTATTTTCTTGGTTACAACTCTGATCAAAATGTTAATGAAGCCATCCTTGGTTTCTTGTCTTTCTTTTCTATTGATTCTAAACCCACTGCCATTGATGATTTCAGTCAATTCCTAGCTGAAGCAATACATGAGCAATTTGTCAAGTTCAATATTGAAGAAGTATTCAAGTATGCTTCAGTACTTGTTTACCTTTTTATATATTTTCAGGGAGACAAATTCCAGTTTTCTTTATAGAAGCTAGATGAGGAAGGAAATCAACAACCAATGATATTCTGGACTTCAATGGGGATGAAGGAAAAAGAAGAATTTACATATAAACAGTTCATAGAACTGTTTATTCATCCAACTATCAGTCTTATGAGCATCACTCCAGTACCAAGGATTAATGAGGAGATTGTCAAAATATTACAGTTGGTTGATCAAGATGCAACAGAGTATTTGTATTGCTACCAAAACTATATAGAGATTAGGGTGTATGGTTGTGCGCTTCTACCCTACAAACTGCCCAAGTACCTACCTATCATAATCTTTTCACTGGAATATATACGACAGAGGTAAAATGCCGATGAGGTGCACTTTGTGGCTGCAAATAAGAAATTACAATTCAAGCTGAAAGCCAAAGTTGGTCCATTCATCTGTAACACCAAGGAAGCAGGAGAGGAAGCAGACAAATTATTAAAGGAGATTAAGTTTGGTCTGATATTCACTTGGTCTTATGACCCAATGGGAATAGTTTCCAAGCTTAGGATGGAGAAAAAATTTACAGCATATCATCACACAACCAGGCCTAAGATATAACAATATAAAAATCTGTTAGAATGGGTAGAGAACACCCTCCAAGAGGCTGAAGAGCAGACAATTTCTACATCAAATGTGCAAACTCCACTTGCACAAGAAAAGACAGCTAAGAGAGGGAGGGAAGAACAGCCATCCCCTACAACTGAAGCATCAATCCAGGGTTTTAGGATTGTGCACATAAACAAGAGACCTAGAATCTCTGTGATTGTAGGCACAACACATGAGTCTATGAAAACCACATTTGATGGACTTGGAGAGACTATGCTCCATACACAGTCGGGTGCACAGTCTACACAGTCCCCAATTCATTCCACTACCTCTCACGAATAGCAGATAACCTAGACCAGTAGAAGTAATCGGAAGGACAAGGAGGAAGACATCTTTCATGTTTTCAGTGAGATCAAAAAGAAGAATGAAGAGTTGAAGATGAACACCTACACACAATTATGGAAACATTCCTCTAGTTATCAGGCTAGACTTCTTTCAGTCTTTGACTCTGAGAAGGGTAAAATTTAGTTGGATTATCTGCAGGCTTAGGTTCCATAGCCTAGGACTACTACTCAATATCAAAAGCAGACCTCTTTTGAGTTCAATATGAAGGATGTGCATCCAATTTCTCAAATTGAGATATATAAAAAAATTGGGCAGATGATTGCTTCAAACTTGACAAACACTGCCATGAGTTTGTCAAAAATGCAGGTAACCTTGGTCAACACTCAATCACAACTTAAATTGGAGAAAGTCTCCTCATTAGAAAAGGATACCAAGATTAAATCCTTGGAGAACCTAGTGCTAAAAATGTGATATGATTCCTCAAACATAAACGTTGCAAAAGAGATTATTAAGAAAAAGAATGTTGAAATTGTAGCATTAAAGAAGTAGCTGAAATTGCCAGCTTTTGAGGACCCAATGGCCAAAGAAATTGAGGAGACATAAACTCAGAAGTCTGACATGATGAAGCTCATTATAGAACAAAATTTTCAGATCAAACAAATGGAGGAGCAGATGGAGAAACTGGTCAAGGAACAAGAGGAATCTATTAAAAAGGCTCAAACTCTAATGGATATACTCCCCCTTACAACAATTCCCACCACTAAAGTTTCCACTTTAGCTACAACTTCCACTACAGGTACAACAGAAGGAGCTGAACATCTTGTTGAAGTTGTTTAGAACCTGTCTATCCAGACAGGGGAAATCAAGAAGTTGAAGGATGAACTTAAGGAATTACAGCTTATGAAGTCAATATCAGACAGTTCACATGCAACTGAGTTGAACAAATTCAAAGGTCAGATTGAAGTACTACAAAGGGAACTCAAGGAATCCTTCATTGGAAACAAATTGGGTTTAGCAAAGGAAATTATGTGGGAGGAAATTATAGAATCAATCAAGGATATTTGGCCCTACATCAAGATAGTGTTTGATCAAAATTATTTCTTGGAGAAAGCTTAGGAAATAGTTGAAACTATTACTAAGCAGATTGAAGACATGCCAGAAATTGCTTCTGATATCATCAAATTCCTAAATTCCAAAGATAGCTATGAGCTTGAGGAATTAGGCATAAGCAATAGAACAACAACTATATTGGAGGTAAAGAAGATCATCACCAAAAAAAATCTCATCCTTCAGCTAGAAGAAAAGTGTGGCAATCTCAATAACATAGTTTAGAGGTTTTTTAGCAGGATAGAACCCTTGACCAGCAAGGGTTTACCCTCTATGCTTGTGATCAATGACAAATTGATGCCAATTGAGGATTATGTTCAAAAGCTGATAGAGGTGGGCAAACATGCAGCTTCAGTTTCAAACATCAGAGGTTCACCAACACCAGCCCTTATAGTAAATACACTCAAGGATACCTTCTTTATTTTGAATGAAATTAGACACATATTTTTAGTAAAACCCACTTTTACTAAATATATAGAGATGGATGAAGTTTACACGAGGTTAACTAATATTTCTATCCCGGATAAGAAACACCAGGAAGAATTGATAGATTTACTCGACTAGAAGGTAATCGAACAACATTCAGTTTTTGGAGGAACAGTCAGCTAGCTTAAACAATTTTCAATTTTTCCAGCGACAGTCATCAACACCTCAGCACAAAAATAATGCCAAATCAACTAACAATTTTTATTTTGATTTCGTAATAATCTATTTTTGTAAAAACAATTTAGAATATTTTCTTAGCTCTCCTATTGTATAAATAACTCTCTTCATGAGTTATCATGGGTTTCACCCTTGAAGAAGCATTTTTAAGCCTCAAATGTACTTAACTTTTCTGGATCATTAATATAAAAGCAAAGGATTCTAAATTCTGATTTACACAGTTTTGTGTTTCGTGTAAGTTTTTCTAGTATTATCCATTATGTTTTTCTTCATATTCTTATGTCTTACAAAGATAACTAGGTAGGAATAATTGGGTTTCAATCTATTCCTATAAGCTTTTGACCTGATAATCTGTAAAGAGAATGAATTAATGAACTATTTGTTTAATTAATTCCCTCTAAATCAATAAATCATCATCATCTTTTGCAATCTTAAGAATATTCTATTAAACTGCATGAATATAGTTTAAAGGTTTTCATACTTATGCTTATTTAATTTTCAATCTGAAGACTGTGATAATTATATTATTTCTCTGTTTCTACTCACCACCATCTTACAAGCTAAAATCATTGTGTGAATTTTAATAGTAGCCCTCTGTTTAGATATTAATATTATTAAAAGGGTTAAGCTTCACTATTTTAAATCTGTCTCCTACATTGGTCCTCCAAATTAAAACAAAACCCCCAAAACAATTATCTTAGATGCCCTGGCATGATAGCTAACCATTATCATCTTAGAGATACAACATCAATCTGGTGTTGTTGCCGAGGATTCGAATTTCATTAAGTTTTCCTGGGGCAACGATAAATATCCTATTCCTTTAAGGTGACTAAAGGTCTAGATATGACAAAATCTTTCACCTAGTGACTCCATTGTGCAAAACTGGCACCTTTTAGGCAAACAAGGTCCCATTCTCAGTCTGACAAAGTTAATCCTTTGTCAAATCCAAAGAAACTCCTAAAAAATACCAGTTCCAAAAGAATACATCAACCATCTTCTTCCACTTCAGCCTTACACACTAAAGATACTATACATTTTGATCCCTATAGTAACATTCCATCTGATCCAGATACCATTCATTATCACCTAGGTTGTTGAACTATTAGATAGGGGAGTTGATTTCAAATCAAATTTCTTTATTCATTCTCTTGAATCTTATCGAGAACCCCCACTTCCACTGGGATCTCCTAAATCTAAGTCTGACCTAGGTGTTCACTTACCTGAATACACACCTACAGAATTTATTTCCCCTACCACTTATTCATTTCATTCCACTTCTGAACAACCTGAATCTTCTATCTCTAGACAACCTAAAGGGACCTTTTTTGTATATTCAAATCCACTTTCTGAAACAAAACATGATATGAAATCTTAGGTCCACAAGCTGGTAATTTAAACTCCTCTAAAAGTATTCAGGAAGTCTCCACCTTCTCTACCTCCTCCTAATTCACCCCACATAGTAGTTCACTCCTTCTTTCACCATCTTCCTCTTCTTTATCACCATCTTCCTCTTCTTTATCATCATCCTCGCAAACATCTCATATATCATCTTCTACTATGGCATTCTAACCCATTGTATAGGCAAGATATGCAGCTTTAGTTTTACCACAAGTCCTTGATGCTTTCCCTAATGGATATTTGAAGCATCTCCCTAGGTATAATGGAGAAACGGGTCCTTCAGTTGAAGACCATCTTCAAGCATTCCTAGACTTTGTTGACAACGTGAACATAGAACAAGAGAATGTTTACATGAGTTTGTTTGTTCAGTCTCTTGAAGGAAATGTAAAAACTTGGTTTAGGCAGTTACCTGCAAATTCCAGAAACTGGGAAGAACTAAAAAATATATTTAAGAATCAATGGGGAGTGAATAAAGATGCTCTTTAATTTTTAAATGAGTTTGATGAACTTAAAATAAAGTATGATGAAACTGTCTCTGATTTTATCAAAAGGTTCAACAAACTTTACCATAAGATGCCTGTTGATTGTAAACCCCCTGTAGCAACAACCAAATCAAGATTTTCAAAAGATTTTGAAGATGATTTTGTTGTTATGTTAAGAGAAAGAACTTCAATAACTTTTGAAGATATGCAAACTAATGCTATAGAGGTAGAAGCAAATAGAGCTACCTCAGCCACTTTAAAGGCTAAAGAGGAAAAGACACAGAGAAAACTTAAAACTAGCCAAGAGGCCTTTACTTCCTCTAAAACTAAAAATGAAGATTCTAAAATAGACAAAATAACTTCACTTCTTAGAAATCTGTCCAACAAGATTTCCAAGATTGAGACTCAACCTAAGACAGTTCAACAAACAGTTACCAGAGCCCAAAATCAAAATCAGGGTCAGTATAAAAGAAATCCACAATTATAAATTCTTCAAAGACCTGGTAATGATCAACAGGTTCCAACTCCTTTACTGATAGATGATCAGCAGCCTGGTGACAATACTGTGACTATCACTGAAGACATTAATAATGTGGACACTTCTCCTGATCAGATTGCTATTACTCCCCTCTCACAACAAAAACAAGTTCAATAAGATCAAGGATTCTCACAGGCTTCCAAATACCATGCCTTCTCTGAATTCCTAATTGCAGAGTTGAACAAAGATATGATCTTAGGCCTAGACCTAGCCTTGGAAGACCTCCTAAGGAACCTCCAATAATTGAACCCCATACCAAAGCTGTTGAAACTCAAACTATTATTTGACCATTAAATCAGTCAACTAATACTACTCAAAATGAAAAGAATGTTTTGACTACATTTAATGTTGAAAAGGAGTTAGAAAGAGTTAAAATCCTAATTCCACTTTCAGAACATTCCAAAAACCCTGGGTATAAAAATCAAGTCTCCAAATGGATACAAAACACCTTGGTTGATGTTGAAAGTGACATCATTAGTCTTTAAGATGAAAAACCAACAGTTGTCTTTGATCCTAGTTCAAATATGATCAATGAAATAGTGCCTCCTTTCTACATAAATCTTAACACAAATGATTCCATGTTATACAATTGTATGCTTAATTCTGGAGCATCACATAACCTCATGCCAAAAACTATCATGGACCATTTAAAACTTGACATAACTAGATCCTATCATGATTTTTACACTTTTGATTCCAAAAGGGTGCCTTGCTTAGGATTGATTAAGGATTTAGTAGTCACCCTTGTCCAAATTCCAGTGAAAAGTGTAGTGCTTGACATAGTTGTCACAAATATCCCTCCCAAATTTGGAATGCTCATTTCTAGGTCTTGTTGTGCCAAATTAGGGGGAACTCTTCATATGGATATGTCTTATGCAAATATTCCAGTTTATGGGGGAGAACAACTAAGATTATATAGAGAGATGAGATTTATGCACAGTGTTTGCAAAATAGACCAACCAAGGAACCAGCCCATTTATGCAATTGATGAAGATTTTGGTTGTTTTCAACTCTCTTCAAACCAAACACATGCAACTCAAGTAAAAATAGAAGATGTAGATGAAAGTCCCCTACCAAATCAAACTGATGTCTGGAAACTATTCTTTGATGGTTCTTGTACAAAAGATGGAGTAGGAGCTAGGGTAGTTTTAATCTCACCAGAAAAAGGAAATATTACCCAATCATGCAAACTCGATTTCGAACTTACAAATAATGTGGTTGAATATGAAGCTTTCCTTTTAGGACTGCAATTAGCCAAAATCTTAAAGGTTCAAAACTTAAATGTTTTACTGACTTAAAACTTATTGTCAAAAAAGTAAGAAATATTTGCTAGACCAAGCATCCTAGGCTTAGGTCTTACCGAAATGAAGTTTGGGATTCAGTTGATAATTTCTTTAATGATTTTAATTTGACTTATACTCCAAGTAATCAGAATATTCATGTAGATTCCTTAACTGTTTCTGCTAGTTCATTTAAAATTCCTGATCAGACTAATGTACTCTATCAAATGCATGTCAAATATAGACCATCCATCCCAGATAATCTCAAATACTGGTAGATATTTGAAGATGATGAACAAATAAAATCTTTTATGCATGTTATAGATGAATTTTCAGTTCTACAAATTGACGAAGATAGAACAAAAGAAAAAGAAAACATAAATGAAAATGATAATTCAAATTTTAATTCAAAAATTGTTTAGCATGATATCATTCAATTATCTAACAATTTCATTCCTAAAGGTCTAATTCCTTTAGAGAAATTGTTTGATAAAAATGATGTCCTAAGAAACCCATAGTCAATTTCTTCACCAGAAGACATAGAGGAAATTAACATTGGAACAAATGATGACATTAAAAACATCAAAATATATGCATCTCTAGATCTTGAAATCAAAACTCAATATCTTAAGTTACTTGAGAATTACAAAGATGTTTTTGCATGGACTTACGCTGATCTAAATACATATGACACTTCATTAATACAGAATAAGATACCTTTAAAACCAAAAGAAAAACCCTATCGACACAAACTTAGGAGGATTAATCCTGCTCTTCTACCAACTGTGGAATTGGAAATTAAGAAAATGCTAGATGCCCAGATCATTCTCCCTCTTAGGTATTCTAATTGGGTTGCTAATTTAGTTCTTGTTAGAAAGAAGAATGGAGAAATAAGATTGTGTGTGGACTTTAGAAATTTGAACAAATTATCACTAAAAGATAACTATCCTTTACCCAAAATGGATAAGTTACTTCAGATGGTTTTAAAAGAACAAAGACGTTCTATGCTTGATGGTTTTTCAGGTTATAATCAGGTAAATGTTGATCTAGCAGACAGAGAGAAGACAACCTTTACTACACCCTCGGGTACATTTATGTACTCTAGAATGCCCTTTTCCTTATCTAATGCTGGAGCAACATTTCAGAGAGCTATGGACATAGCTTTTTTGGGGCAGGTAAATAAATTTTTAGTCATTTATCTTGATGACATAACTATTTTTTCTAATTCTGATCAGAACATCTTAAGCATTTAAGGAAGGTTTTTGACAGGTGTAGGAAATTCAGGATATCACTAAATCCAAAAAAGTCTATGTTTGGCATTTTCTATGAAAGAAGGAAAACTGTTGGGCCACATAATCTCAAAGGAAGGAGTGGTGATTGATACCCA
>APFE031652050.1:0-38174 GCA_000404065.3 Pinus taeda
GTAACAATCACCCACCTGAATCTCTTGCCATCGAATCACATGCTTAGGGTCATACACATATTTCTTTAGAACAGAAACATGGAACACGTTATGGACTCGGATGTGACTGGGCAGGGCCAGTTGGTAAGCTACTGGTCCGACCCTTGCTAAAATTTCAAAGGGTCCACAATATCGAGGTGCCAACTTAGCACATCCACTCCACTGTAAAGTACTTCTTTTGGCTTGAATTCGAATGTACACGTGGTCCCCAACCTGAAATTCCTTAAATCTTCTCTTTCGATCAGCAAATTTTTTTTGTCTATCTTGGGCAACTTTCAAATTAACCCGTACCCTTTTTACCATATCTTCCATCTCCTTCAACATTTCAGGTCCTAGACGCAATTTATCTTCTGGTCCTCCCCAACTAGTCGGTGTACGACACTTCCGACCGTACAAAACTTCAAATGGGCTCATTTGTGTTGAGGTATGGTAACCGTTGTTGTACGTGAACTCTACAAGATGTAGGTAGTCTTCCCACCTGGTGGGTTGTTGCATGACATAAGCCCTTAGCATATCCTCCACCATCTGATTCACTCGTTCCGTTTGCCCATCAGTCTGTGGATGGTATGCTGTGCTAAAATTGAGTTGAGTTCCTAATTCTGCAAACAGTGTTTTCCAAAATGCTGAGGTGAATTTCACATCACGATCGAAAATTATTGTTTTCGGAAGTCCATGTAATCTGAATACATTCTGCATAAAAATGTGGGCGATCTGCGCAACTCTATATGTAGATTGCACCGGTATAAAGTGTGTGACCTTACTGAGTTTGTCCACTACCACGAAAATGGAGTCATTATTTCTTTTTGTTCTGGGTAGTCCTGTAATAAAGTCCATGGAGATGATTTCCCATTTCCATTCTGGAACTGGCAATGGTTGTAGCAATCCTGCTGGATGCTGATGTTCAGCTTTAATCTGTTGACATTCCAAGCACCTTGCCAGGTATTCAACAATGCTTTTCTTCATTCCAGGCCAGAAATATTCTTTCCGGATTGCTGTTATCATCTTTTGATAACCCGGATGACCTGCATAATGGCTTATATGAAATTCATCCATAATCAGATTTCTAATTCTGCTTTGATTAGGCACATACAATCTTTTCTTGAAGTAAATCCTTCCAGCATCATCTAACTCATATTCTTGTTGGCTATCTTTTTTAGCAGATTGTTGTATCTGTAATTTCAATTGCTGATATTCAGTATCTTGATCTGCAATTTCTTTTATCATTTCCATGAAGGGACTTTCCCATCCACTGAAGGAATCTTCATACAAATTGTGTATCTTCCGGCTCAAGGCGTCTGCTACCTTATTTTCCTTTCCTTGCAAATGCTTTATGTCAAAATCAAAGCCACTTAGAAAGTCCACCCACCTCGCTTGCCTAGAATTTAAGGTGGGTTGGCTGAAATAATTAGTCAAACTGTGATGGTCGGTATGCAGAAAAAATTTCCGGCCCATGAGATAGTGCCGCCACATCTTCAGGGCATGAATAACAGCAGCCGATTCTAAGTCATAAGCAGAATATTTCTGCTCATGTTCTTTTAGTTTTCGAGACTCGTAAGCAATTACTCTGCCTTCTTGCATCAAGACCCCTCCCAAACCCTCTTTGCTAGCATCTGTACATACTACATAATCCTTGTTGGGATCTGCTATACTCAGAATAGGTGCTGTGGTAAGCAGGTGTTTCAATTGGTCGAAACTTTTCTGGCAATTTGGGGTCCAATGAAACAGTTTTCCTTTCTTCTGCAGGGAAGTAATGGGAAATTATACCTTAGAGAAACCTTCCACGAATCTCCTGTAATATCCAGCTAACCCCATGAAAGATCGGACATCTGCTACATCTTTTGGAACCGGCCATTCCATTATCGCTTTTATCTTTTCCGGATCCACTGCAATTCCATCCTTTGTGATTACGTGACCCAAATACTGAATTTCTGCTTTGAAGAAGTCACATTTACTAAACTTAGCATACAGCTGATGTTCTCGAAGGGTCTGCAACACTATTCAGAGATGTTCGTGATGTTCTTCAATAGTGCATGAATAAATTAAGATATCATCAATAAATATCAGCACGAACTGGTCCAAATATGGAAAATACCATTCATTAAGCACATGAAGGTTGTCGGGGCGTTGGTGAGCCCAAACGGCAAAACCACGAATTCATAGTGCCCATACCTGGTTCTAAAAGTTGTTTTTGCGATGTCCTCATCCTTAATTCTGATCTGGTGATAACCTGATCGTAAATCGATCTTAGAGAACACTGTCGCGCCTTTTACTTGATCGAACAATTCGTCGATCTGGGGAAGAGGATACTTGTTTTTAATAGTCAACTTATTCAATTGTCTGTAATCAATACACATCCGGAGGGTGCCGTCTTTCTTCTTAACAAATAACACCGGCGCCCCCCATGGAGACACACTGGGACGGATGTAATTCTTGTCCAGTAATTCTTGCAACTGCATTTTTAATTCTGTCAACTCAGGCACACTCATTCTGTAGGGTGCTCGTGATACTGGTGCAGCCCCTGGTACCAACTCTATAGTAAAATCTATGTTTCTTCGCGGTGGTAGTCCTGGAATTTCCTCCGGAAACACATCTATAAATTCTTGTATTACAGGGATATTATTCAAAGATGCAGATTTATCCTTGGAGTTTGCATAACCCACTTGGATGGCGTACACTTGACAGCCTTTCCGTACACATTTTACCAACTGATTTGCAGTTATCGGTCGAACCTGCACTGGTCACTTGATTCCCTGCATTTCCTTGCTGTTTCCTTGTTGATCTCTGTAGTAAATAATTTTGGTTTTGCAATCAACTAATGACCAGTGTTTCTCCAACCAGTCCATACCGATTAGAATGTCATAGGAACCCAGAGGGAGTATGTTCAGGTCAGCTGTTATTAGCTGGTCTGCTATAGTAAATGAGCAATCGTTGATCCTGGCGGTTACCCGCGCCGCTTAGCCCCAGTAGCTAATTGCACTAGCCATGGGTTTTTAAATTTAACAGATCGCAAATTACAACGTTCCACTACTTTCGGGTTCACATAACTTAACATGGCCCCGGGATCAATCAAAAAAGATATGGTAAGGTTTGAAATTTTACCTTCAAACTCGACCATGGTTGGCTGATATTCCGCCTGTCGATCCTCCAAGGCCGCATTGATTCTGGGTACGCTTCGACCCACTTTGCCAACAGTTGAGGCTTCATGAATTTGAGACAACTGTTCAGTCCCCTTTCGTTGTGGGCAATTTTTGATGTAGTGAGGTCCCCCACAACCCCAGCACTGCATAGGGGGTCTTGCCGTCCCCTCATTGTCCAATCTGATTTGCTGTTCACTGACCTTGGGTTCATTTGCGGATCTGAACTTAGATGTAGTTCTGGCTGTAAATCTGTTGTTGGTTCCTTTGCCAGCTCCTTTATTTCCATTATTGTGTATCCCTTTGTTGTTTCCAACTGTCTTAAAATTCTTCTTCTCATTCCATTTCCTGCTAGCAGTTTCCCCTTTCTGTTTACTTTGCTGATAGCAGATTCTAGCCTTGCGGATTACTTCATCCATCGATTTTGGATTATCAAATTCAATCCTTTCCCACATGTACGGGGGTAAACTACTAACAAATCGCTGCACTTTCGCTTTTTCCTCTCTTATATATGGTACGTAGCAAAGTAAGGAAGTAAAACGGGTGATGAATTCATCCATAGTTTGCTGTCCCAATCGAAGATCATGGAATTCCCTAGCTTTTTCATCATAAAAGCGTTCTGTTAGATATCTCTCCTTGAAGAACCTTTGGAAATTGTCCCATGTTATGTTTTTCTCTGTAACCCCTTTTACGATCTTCACTTCTTCCCACCATAAGGTGGCCTTTCCTTGTAATTGAAAAATAGCTAGTCGTGCTTTAAGATTATGATCGTACTCATAATGCTGAAAATACTTATTCATATTGATTAACCATGCTTCAGTGGCTTCTTCTTGCTCTCTATCAAAATGCAGTGGCTTAATCTTACGGAATTCCCCTTGCAGTTCTACCCTTTGTCTTTTCGAGGTTTGCTGTTCAAATACATTGTCAGAACATTCTTCTTGCTCCTCTGATCCTTCAGGGGGTATGTGATGGTTCTGCTCTTTCGAAATCCTTTGCTGTTCCGCACTCGGATTAACTGGTAATTGATTTTGTCTGTCGGACAAACTTTTCAAAATTCTTTCTTGTTCCATTGTTAATCGGGCGTTATCTTCTCGTAGTCTAGCCATCTCATTCTTCAGCTCCTGCACAGTCTCCAGAATTGCT
Organism: Pinus taeda; assembly: GCA_000404065.3. Classification (NCBI taxonomy): domain Eukaryota; kingdom Viridiplantae; phylum Streptophyta; class Pinopsida; order Pinales; family Pinaceae; genus Pinus; species Pinus taeda. Next base: position 4,317 of record APFE031652050.1, read on the forward strand.
TGATTTGTGACTCTGGCTTCCTCGCCAAGTTGTACCCACAATTCTGGGTTATTTTCTGCACCGGTTGCACCCTGTCCCATTACAGGTCGTCGCGGTATATTCTCCGCTCTTCTCATGTATGTTATTCTCAGAATCTGATCCTGTATAAGGAAACATTCACAGTAATAAAGAAAATGATTATTTGTCAATTCATTTTCACATGTTCATTCATCATTGTCTTACCCAGAGGCCACAGTACTGTATCTGGGCTCTGATACCATATGTCATAACCCTCCATACAAAATTACATAATAGAATTTTTTTTTTTTTATATTATTACATTACCTATGCGTCTATATATTAATACTTATCATAATATTTGACTTGATAATAATGGATATGATTAAAGTGGAATGATACGGCATATTTAACTCCTGTCGGATGATTGTCCTTGGTTGCTTTACACGGTACATGTCAAACCGTTTGGCGGCAGGTTGGGGCGCTCCATGGGTGACACCTGGCATCCATAGTCCACGCCAGCGATCCGCATTACTGAACTTTGAGTTGGTAGCTGGGGAAATTAATGTCTCAGTCCCGCCACACCACCTCTCGGGATTCTCATTGTGATCATCGGCCAAGATCACTTCCATCGATCGAACGGTGGAAGATGGATGTGCCTTGGATGGTGTGATACATAGGGTTTCATTTCACGCGGTTCTGGTCATTTGTTCATTGCTACAGCTCTGCAGTTGCAGCCTTTGCTCCGGCATTGCTGCCATGATCGGGATGCCATTATCGTGGCATTTCTGGTTCAACCCACTGATGTATTGGAGGAGCTCCAGAGACGGCCTGTTGGCGGTGAAACCCTCCATGTTCCTCGCCCTTAGCCCCATCTGTGACAGGTAATGCGTCTCTCCCTTGTTTCTTTACTGCATTAGTTCATTCTTTCACTGTATTTATGGGAATATGCTAACTACCGGTTTATTACTGGTTGGCGCAGGGTAGCTGGTCGACGAGGCCGTGGTTACGAGGATTAAACAACGTTTCGACCTTCACCCCTTAACCGGTAAGCGCTCTACCACCATAGTTTGCACTGTTGATTCAATCTGGAAGTTCGACTTATATTGTTTTCCTCTGCCAGGGTTTTGTCAGTCTTTGATAATTTGGCGCTATGGCCTCACCTCGGAAAGATTTGCTTTCCATTCACTGTTTAACGTTATTTGGGGTTGAAGCCTAGGTTGCCGTTTGAATAGTCTGTTCATAGGGTTTTACATTCGGTCATGGTCTGTCATATAGCTCAGCTCGTATGACTGTAATTTGTTCGAATGCTCAATGTACATATTGTAATGGATTTGGTATTTAAAGGCCGAGGTTAATGCATCGGAATTATGGGTTTGTTTTCATTGTCAAACAGACTGTACATATTACAAATCTTATTGCTTTTCTTTACTGTTTAGTATGTTTATACACTTGTTAGTGCACGGTGTCGCTCCTCACGAGCCACCGAGTCTCCTCATGTTACACACTGGTTATTTACTTCTATTTTAATGAACTGTTCCAAGGGTTTCGGTTTACGGCCCTACTCTTTCTGAGTTTTCCGCCTCTCGGAGGTTAGATGATACATGGATAATACGTTGATAATGAAGCTTATGCATTTTATTGTTGATATTTGTTTAATCCGAATGACAGACCCTTATTAATAAATCTGGTATGTTTATGTATGGAAATGAGGCGGAAGCCTGTTATGGACTAGTAACGGCTTTACCTTTGGTGGATCACCACTCCTCATTATTATTTGGTATTTAACCTGTTGAATGCTCACGTCAAACTCATATTTATATGTTCTTTCATTTTGGTGTTCAATACGTTTATCCGCCTCGCGGATGGTTTGACCTTCAGTTCTTAAATGACATTATACCGGCGCCATAAAACTAGGGGTTCTCACCTGTGTATGCGGCTAACCGGACTCCTCTATAGTTATGAGGTTCGGCGGTTATTTTCTCAGTTTTTGCATTGTACGTTTTATTACAGTATCTTCGTTTCTTAAAACCCTTATCGAACCTATGATTCTTGTGAGGGTTTGAATTGCTACTTATCTGGAAATGTATAAATATACTTACAGGATATCGTATCGATTCTCTTTGGCTGCTACATTCCGAATATAGGAAAATTTCATTCTGAACATATGTGTACTATTTGTTCGCTATTTCGATACTTGTATAATTATGGCCAATGTATAAATCACTGCTCATGAAGTTCCATGTTAGGAATGCATATTTATTTCAAGTGCTACTATATAGCGTAGGTTTCAATATGAATACCCTAATTTCATACCCAGTACAGGTAGTTCGGCCATTCTATTCTAACACTTAATAATATTGTTCTTTATTTCTCACACTTTAGCTAGTCTAAACGTAAGATACATGATACTGTTCAATTTCTCATTTTCTGTTTCTTTCTCTTACTTTATACATTATATGTATCTAATAGAGACATTAATCATTACCGGTATTATTTCCAGTAGTACACAGGTTCTGATTTACAGCCCAAAAGTCATACTCACAGCAACTATAATCAGATTCTTAGGACTACATGGTAATAACTAATCTTCCAGAATTAATGAAAATTACAGATACTTACCTGTGTATCCTGGTCTTTTATATTCTGCACTTCTACAACACGTAGAAGGTGATTGAATGCTTGATGTCCTCCCAGCCACGAGACCAGTCCTTCGAACTGAGTCTCTCCCCCAAGCTCTCTTGCCGGCCACAGCCTCAGCAATATTAAACACAAATGTGCCTATGCTATCTGGTCCTCAGCAGACGTAGCACACTCTTCTTCTGCTCCAGTGCCTCTTCTCTTTTTCCCCCGTTTGTTCATCAACAACCCAGGTCTTTTCTTCTTTCCCCTTTTCTATGGGAAAGAGAGAACAGTTAGGGTTTCCCCTAATATGCTGGCAACTGTTTTTCCTTTATCTTTAAGCAGGAAGAGTAAATAACTTTTCACATAAAGTTACTGTGTACACATATATCATGCAATTCATATTATATCATTTGCACAAATAATATTTTTATCATTTTCAAGAAAATAATAATTTCTGTTATTTTTATTCACCCATAAGGTAAATAATAATTTATTCATGTAAAAATGTCTGGTCATTACATCTCCTCCCCCTGAGATTGGACACCGTCTCGGTGTCCCACAGATCCAAACAGATCGGGATAGGTCCTTTTCATCAATTCCTCATCTTCCCAAGTGGCCTCGTCAAGTCCAAAATGTCGCCATTGCACCTTAACTTGGGTAATAACTCGATTCCGCAGCTGCACTTCTCTCCAGTCAAGAATGCTCAGCGGTTCGACCAGAACCTCTCCTTCCGGTTCGACCTGCAACACACAATTCTTTGAATCAATTTCCTTTTTATATATAAATTTTTACTGAATTTATCGTAACAATCACCCACCTGGATCTCTTGCCATCGGATCACATGCTTAGGGTCATACACATATTTCTTTAGAACAGAAACATGAAACACATTATGGACTCGGATGTGACTAGGCAGGGCCAGTTGGTAAGCTACTGATCCGACCCTTGCTAAAATCTCAAAGGGTCCACAATATCGGGGTGCCAACTTAGCGCATCCACTCCACTGTAAAGTACTTCTTTTGGCTTGAATTCGAATGTACACGTGGTCCCCAACTTGAAACTCTTTAAACCTTCTCTTTCGATCAGCGAAATTCTTTTGTCTATCTTGGGCAGCTTTCAAATTAACCCGTACCTTCTTTACCATATCTTCCATTTCCTTCAACATTTTAGGACCTAGACTCAATTTATCTTCCGGTCCTCCCCAACTAGTGGGTGTACGACATTTCCGACCGTACAAAACTTCAAATGGGCTCATTTGTGTTGAGGTATGGTAACCTTTGTTGTACGCGAACTCTACAAGATGTAGGTAGTCTTCCCACTTGGTGGGTTGTTGCATGACATAAGCCCTTAGCATATCCTCCACCATCTGATTCACTCGTTCCGTTTGCCCATCAGTCTGTGGATGGTATGATGTGCTGAAATTGAGTTGAGTTCCTAATTCTGCAAACAGTGTTTTCCAAAATGCTGAGGTGAATTTCACATCACGATCGGAAATTATTGTTTTCGGAAGTCCATTTAATCTGAATACATTATGCATAAAAATGTGGGCGATCTGCGCAGCTCTATATGTAGATTGCACCGGTATAAAGTGTGCGGCCTTACTTAGTTTGTCCACTACCACGAAAATGGAGTCATTATTTCTTTTTGTTCTAGGTAATCCTGTAATAAAGTCCATGGAGATGATTTCCCATTTCCATTCTGGAACTGGCAATGGTTGTAGCAATCCTGCTGGATGCTGATGTTCAGCTTTAATCTGTTGGCATTCTAAGCACCTTTCCAGGTATTCAACAATGCTTTTCTTCATTCCAGGCCAGAAATATTCTTTCCGGATTGCTGTTATCATCTTTTGATAACCCGAACGACTTGCATAATGGCTGATATGAAATTCATCCATAATCAGATTTCTAATTCTGCTTTGATTAAGCACATACAATCTTTTCTTGAAGTAAATCCTTCCAGCATCATCTAACTCATATTCTTGTTGGCTGTCTTTTTTAGCAGATTGCTGTATCTGTAATTTCAATTGCTGATATTCAGTATCTTGATCTGAAATTTCTTTTATCATTTCCATGAAGGGACTTTCCCATCCACTGAAGGAAACTTCATACAAATTGTGTATTTTCCGGCTCAAGGCGTCTGCTACCTTATTTTCCTTTCCTTGCAAATGCTTTATGTCAAAATCAAAGCCACTTAAAAAGTCCACCCACCTCGCTTGCCTAGCATTTAAGGTAGGTTGGCTGAAATAATTAGTCAAACTGTGATGGTCGGTATGCAACAAAAATTTTCGGCCCATGAGATAGTGCCGCCACATCTTCAGGGCATGAATAACGGCAGCCAACACTAAGTCATAAGCAGAATATTTCTGCTCATGTTCTTTTAGTTTTCGAGACTCGTAAGCAATTACTCTGCCTTCTTGCATCAAGACCCCTCCCAAACCCTCTTTGCTAGCATTTGTACATACCACATAATCCTTGTTGGGATCTGCTATACTCAGAATAGGTGCTGTGGTGAGAAGGTGTTTCAGTTGTTCGAAACTTTTCTGGCAATCTGGGGTCCAATGAAACATTTTTCCTTTCTTCTGCAGGGAAGTAATGGGAAATGCTACCTTAGAGAAACCTTCCACAAATCTCTTGTAATATCCAGCTAACACCATGAAAGATCGGACATCTGCTACATCTTTTGGAACCGGCCATTCCATTATCGCTTTTATCTTTTCTGGATCCACCGCAATTCCATCCTTTGTGATTACGTGACCCAAATACTGAATTTCTGCTTTGAAGAAGTCACATTTACTAAACTTAGCGGATAGCTGATGTTCTCGAAGGGTCTGCAGCACTATTCGGAGATGTTTGTGATGTTCTTCGATAGTGCGTGAATAAATTAAGATATCATCAATAAATATCAGCACAAACTGGTCCAGATAAGGATGGAAAATACCATTCATTAAGCACATGAAGGTTGCCGGGGCGTTGGTGAGCCCAAACGGAAAAACCACGAATTCATAGTGCCCATACCCGGTTCTGAAAGTTGTTTTTGCGATGTCCTCATCCTTAATTATGATTTGGTGATAACCGGATCGTAAATCGATCTTAGAGAACACTGTCGCGCCTTTTACTTGATCGAACAATTCGTCGATCCGGGGAAGAGGATACTTGTTTTTAATAGTCAACTTATTCAATTGTCTGTAATCAATACACATCCGGAGGGTGCCGTCTTTCTTCTTAACAAATAACACTGACGCCCCCCATGGGGACACACTGGGACGGATGTAATTCTTGTCCAGTAATTCTTGCAACTGCATTTTTAATTCTGTCAACTCAGGCACACTCATTCTGTAGGGTGCTCGTGATACTGGTGCAACCCCTGGTACCAATTCTATAGTAAAATCTATGTTTCTTCGCGGTGGTAGTCCTGGAATTTGTTCCGGAAACACATCTGTAAATTCTTGTATTACAGGGATATTATTCAAAGATGCAGATTCATCCTTGGAGTTGCATAACCCACTTGAATGGCGTACACTTGACAGCCTTTCCATACACATTTTACCAATTGATTTGCAGTTATCGGTTGAACCTGCACTAGTCGCCTGATTCCCTGCATTTCCTTGCTGTTTCCTTGTTGATCTCTGTAATAAATAATTTTGGTTTTGCAATCAACTAAAGACCAGTGCTTCTCCAACCAGTCCATACCGATTAGAATGTCATAGGAACCCAAAGGGAGTATGTTCAGGTTAGCTGTTATTGGCTGGTCTGCTATAGTAAATGAGCAGTCGTTGATCTTGGTGGTTACCCGCCGTTTAGCCCCAGTAGCTAATTGCACTAGCCATGGGTTTTTAAATTTAACAGATTGCAAGTTACAACGTTCCACTACTTTCGGGTTCACATAACTTAACGTGGCCCTGGGATCAATCAAAACAGATATGGTAAGGTTTGAAATTTTACCTTCGAACTCGACCATGGTTGGCTGATATTCCGCCTGTCGATCCTCCAAGGCCGCATTGATTCTGGGTACGCTTCGACCCACTTCGCCAACAGTTGAGGCTTCATGAATTTGAGACAACTGTTCAGTCCCCTTTCATTGTGGGTAGTTTTTGATGTAGTGAGGTCCCCCACAACCCCAGCACTGCACAGGGGGTCTTGCTGTCCCCTCATTGTCCAATCTGATTTGCTGTTCACTGACCTTGGATTCATTTGCGGATCTGAACTTAGATGTAGTTCTGGCTGTAAATCTGCTGTTGGTGCCTTTTCCAGCTCCTTTATTTCCATTATTGCGTATCCCTTTGTTATTTCCAACTGTCTTAAAATTCTTCTTCTCATTCCATTTCCTGCTAGCAGTTTCCCCTTTCTGTTTACTTTGCTGATAGCAGATTCTAGCCTTGCGGATTACTTCATCCATCGATTTTGGATTATCAAATTCAATCCTTTCCCGCATGTACGGGGGTAAACTACTAACAAATCGTTGTACTTTCACATTTTCCTCTCTTATATATGGTACGTAGCGAAGTAAGGAAGTAAAACGGGTGATGAATTCATCCATAGTCTGCTGTCCCAATCGCAGATCATGGAATTCCCTGGCTTTTTCATCATAAAAGCATTCTGTTAGATATCTCTCGTTGAAGAACCGTTGGAAATTGTCCCATGTTATGTTTTTCTCTGTAACCCCTTTTACGATCTTCACTTCTTCCCACCATAAGGTGGCCTTTCCTTGTAATTGAAAAATAGCTAGTCGTGCTTTAAGATTATGATCATACTCATAAGGCTGAAAATACTTATTCATATTGATTAACCATGCTTCAGCGGCTTCTTCTTGCTCTCCGTCAAAATGCGGTGGCTTAATCTTACGGAATTCCCCTTGCAGTTCTACCCTTTGTCTTTTCGAGGTTTGCTGTTCAAATAAATTGTCAGAGCGTTCTTCCTGCTCCTCTGATCCTTCAGGGAGTATGTGATGGTTCTGCTCTTCCGACATCCTTTGCTGTTCCGCACTCGGATTAACTGGTAATTGATTTTGTCTGTCGGACAAACTTTTCAAAATTCTTTCTTGTTCCATTGTTAATCGGGCGTTATCTTCTCGTAGTCTAGCCATCTCATTCTTTAGCTCCTGCAAAGTCTCCAGAATTGCTTGATTTGTGACTCTGGCTTCCTCACCAAGTTGTACCCACAATTCTGGGTTATTTTCTGCACTGGTTGCACCCTGTCCCATTATAGGTCGTCGCGGTATATTCTCCGCTCTTCTCATGTCTGTTATTCTCAGAATCTGATCCTGTATAAGAAAACATTCACAGTAATAAAGAAAATGATTATTTGTCAATTCATTTTCACATGTTCATTCATCATTGTCTTACCCAGAGGCCAAAGTACTGTATCTGGGCTCTGATACCATATGTCATAACCCTCCATACAACATTACATAATAGAAAAAAAAAAAAATTATATTATTACATTACCTATGCGTCTATATATTAATACCTATCATAATATTTGACTTGATAATAACGGATATGATTAAAGTGGAATGATACGGCATATCTAACTCCTGTCGGATGATTGTCCTTGGTCGCTTTACACGGTACATGTCAAACCATTTGGCGGCAGGTTGAGGCGCTCCATGGGTGACACCTGGCATCCATAGTCCACGCCAGCGATCTGCGTTACTGAACTTTGAGTTGGTAGCTGGGGACATTAATGTCTCAGTCCCGCCACACCACCTCTCGAGATTCTCATTGTGATCATCCGCCAGGATCACTTCCAGTGATCAAATGGTGGAAGATGGATGTGCCTTGGATGGTGTGATACATAGGGTTTCATTTCACGTGGTTATGGTCATTTGTTCATTGCTACAGCTCTGCAGTTGCAGCCTTTGCTCCGGCGTCGCTGCCATGATCAGGATGCCATTATCGTGGCATTTCTGGCTCAACCCACCGATGTATTGGAGGAGCTCTAGAGACGGCCTGTTGGCGGTGAAACCCTCCCTGTTCCTCGCCCTTAGCCCCATCTATGACAGGTAATGTGTCTCTCCCTTGTTTCTTTACTGCATTAGTTCATTCTTTCACTGTATTTATAGGAATATGCTAACTACCGGTTTATTACTGGTTGGCGCAGGGTAGCTGGTCGACGAGGCCGTGGTTACGAGGATTAAACAGTGTTTCGACCTTCACCCCTTAACCGGTAAGCGCTCTACCACCATAGTTTGCACTGTTGATTCAATCTGGAAGTTCGACTTATATTGTTTTCCTCTGCCAGGGTTTTGTCAATCTTTGATAATTTGGCACTATGGCCTCACCTCGGCAAGATTTGCTTTCCATTCACTGTTTAACGTTATTTGGGGTTGAAGCCCAAGTTGCCGTTTGAATAGTCTGTTCATAGGGTTTTACATTCGGTCATGGTCTGTCATATAGCTCAGCTCGTATGACTGTAATTTGTTCAAATGCTCAATGTACATATTGTAATGGATTCGGTATTTAAAGGCCGAGGTTAATGCATCGGAATTATGGGTTTGTTTTCATTGTCGAACAGACTATACATATTACAGATCTTATTGCTTTTCTTTACTGTTTAGTATGTTTATACACTTGTTAGTGCACGATGTCGCTCCTCACGAGCCACCGAGTCTCCTCATGTTACACACTGGTTATTTACTTCTATTTTAATGAATTGTTCCGAGGGTTTTGGTTTACGGCCCTACTCTTTCTGAGTTTGCCGCCTCTCGGAGGTTAGATGATACATGGATAATACGTTGATAATGAAGCTTATGCATTTTATTGTTGATATTTGTTTAATCCGAATGACAGACCCTTATTAATAAATCTGTTATGTTTATGTATGGAAATGAGGCGGAAGCCTGTTACGGACTAGTAACGGATTTACCTTTGGTGGATCACCACTCCTCATTATTATTTGGTATTTAACCTGTTGAATGCTCACGTCGAACTCATAGTTATATGTTCTTTCGTTTTGGTGTTAAATACGTTTATTCGCCCTACGGATGGTTTGACCTTCAGTTCTTAAATGACATTATACCGACGCCATACAACCAGGGGTTCTCACCTGTGTATGCGGCTAACCGGACTCCTCTACAGTTATGAGGTTCGGCGGTTATTTTCTCAGTTTTTGCATTGTACGTTTTATTACAGTATCTTTGTTTCTTAAAACCCTTATCGAACCTATGATTCTTGTGAGGGTTTGAATTGCTACTTATCTGGAAATGTATAAATATACTTATAGGATATCGTATCGATTCTCTTTGGCTGCTACATTCCGAATATAGGAAAATTTCATTCTGAACATATGTGTACTATTTGTTCGTTGTTTCGATACTTGTATAATTATGGCCAATGTATAAATCACTGCTCATGAAGTTCCATGTTAGGAATGCATATTTATTTCAAGTGCTACTATATAGCGTAGGTTTCAATATGAATACCCTAACTTCATACCCAGTACAGGTAGTTCGGCCATTCTATTGTAACACTTAATAATACTGTTCTTTATTTCTCACACTTTAGCTAGTCTAAACGTAAGATACAGGATACTGTTCAATTTCTCATTTTCTGTTTCTTTCTCTTACTTTATACATTATATGTATCTAACAGAGACATTAATCATTACCGGTATTATTTCCAGTAGTACACAGGTTCTGATTTACAGCCCAAAAGTCATACTCACAGCAACTATAATCAGATTCTTAGGACTACATGGTAATAACTAGTCTTCCAGAATTAATGAAAATTACAGATACTTACTTGTGTATCCTGGTCTTTTATATTCTGCACTTCTACAACACGTAGAAGGTGATTGAATGCTTGATGTCCTCCCAGCCACGAGACCAGTCCTCCGAACTGAGTCTCTCCCCCAAGCTCTCTTGCCGGCCACAGCCTCAGCAATATTAAACACAAATGTGCCTGTGCTATCTGGTCCTCACCAGACGTAGCACACTCTTCTTTTGCTCCAGTGCCTCTTCTCTTTTTCCCCCGTTTGTTCATCAACAACCCGGGTCTTTTCTTCGTTCCCCTTTTCTATGGGAAAGAGAGAACAGTTAGGGTTTCCCCTAATATGCTAGCAACTGTTTTTCCTTTATCTTTAAGCAGGAAGAGTAAATAACTTTTCACATAAAGTTACTGTGTACACATATATCATGCAATTCATATTATATCATTTGCACAAATAATATTTTTATCATTTTCAAGAAAATAATAATTTCTGTTATTTTTATTCACCCATAAGGTAAATAATAATTTATTCATGTAAAAATGTCTGGTCATTACACCTGAGATAAGGTAAGGTCAAAATCCTCTATGATCCCAAACTCCGTTGGAGAAGAGAAACCCACCTGCAACAAGCCAACAAGATTATAACTTGTTCCATTTATTTGAACTCTAGTTCATTATCATTTTTTCCCCTTATGAAGTGACTTTAAAGGATTTGAGATACTGACACTAAAGCCAAATCCAACTTAACCCAACACAAGAACACAAGTATTGATTAGAACAACCAAGATCTAGTGTTATGGAATCTCTCTGGCCTCCTCTCCTTGTCTTCAGTAATACCCTGCAGCAGAGGTGCCTCGATGTTATTGGATTCCAGTTCACTCGCTTCCCCTGATCTTTCCATGTCTATTAGGATTTCCATATTCTGAAACTTGAGCTGTTGAATTATGCCCGAATTGCCTTGAATTACAATGAAACTAAAGCTGTTGAATTATTTAATTACAACTTTTATGTAAATCAAAACTTCACACCAATCCCAAAATAGTTTCTGATAACTTTAAACATGTTCCTCTTATTCTACTTTAAACTTGTGCCTCTTATTCTGTCAAAGCGAATTATGTTTTGGAATAGGGAAACTTTGCGGTTGTTTTTTTTACGGGGAGAAAATATCATACTTGTTATATCATCAAAACCAAAGTATACATATTATTGTTCAACTACTGCCTCTTCTATATATCTTTTAAATCAATTAAAACTTAAAAACCAACAAAATCTCAACAATTACCTAAAAACTAGCAAAATATCAACTACAGTAACTTCAATTCAGAAAAATATTATTGACATTCATCTCGAAAATATCAACATCTTTTTATGTTATCACTAAAAAGCCAACGGACATGTTGCAATTATGACAACATGTGACTATATTAATTATGGTCTTGAAGAGATCATCGTCGGTTCTTCCCCAGTGAAAGAAGATCTTCTTCGACTCCTCCCAAACAAGATCTTCTTAGACTTGTCCCAAACAAGATCTTCTACCAACATTTATTACCACAACAAAAGAATGAGTTAATATTGGACAATATGCATTCTTGTCAACTTGCAAAATATACATATGAATATTATAGAAACAATTATATTCAATCAAATGCCCAGAATCGATGGTCACAGAGACAAAGTTATAGATATTTTTACATTTAAGGAGTGCTCTGTGAGCTAACTAAATGCCAAATATACAGAAAGGCATGTCATCTCTCAAAGCATCACACTGAAGCACAACTTAGTCATAAGAGACTTCAAATACAAATAATACTATATATCAGATTGAATATCAAGCACACGGATTGCATTCCCTGGCTAATAGATATTTATTCTATGCTGGGTTGAGCTGGGGTTGCAGAACAAAAAGAAAAGTGGGAATTCACCACAACTAGCTCATTATCAAGCATTCCATATGACTATATCTAATAATAATCCCTAAAGACACTATACGAGGAGATTAACCCACTCTGGCCATGGGGAGTTTATGTAAAAAGAAAACACAAAAAATATACATTCATTCTACTATTTTTAATGTCTACATCTTTGCTTACTCTTATTTGTACAATAAAACATTCAACCATTTATAGTTTTCTGAAACATTTCATTCCATAAAATGTTTCTGTTAATGTTGTCAACACACCTGAGATAAGGTGAGGTGTTTCTATTAATGTTGTCAGAACACCTGAGATACGGTGAGGTCAAAATCCTCTATGATCCTAGACTCCGTTGGAGAAGAGAAACCCACCTGCAACAAGCCAACAGGATTATAACTTGTTCCATTTATTTGAACTCTAGTTCATTATCATTTTTTCCCCTTATGAAGTGACTTTAAAGGATTTGATATACTGACACTAAAGCCGAATCCAACTTAACCCAACACAAGAACAGAAGTATTGATCAGAACAACCAAGATCAAGCACTATGGCAGCTTTGTGACCTCCTCTCCTTGTCTTCAGTAATCCCTTACAACAGAGGTGCATCGATGTTATTGGATTCAAGTTCACTCGCTTCCCCTGATCTTTCCATGTCTATTATGATTTCCATATTTTGAGACTTGAGCCACTGCATTATGCCCAGATTCCCTTGAATTACAATGAAAGCAAAGCTGTTGAATTATGCCTTAGTTCCCTTGAATTAAAATGAAACCAAAGCTGTTGAATTATGCCTCAATTCTCTTGAATTACAATGAAACCAACATGGCCCATCCAATACGAATCAAGGCCTACATTCCCATTAAAAGCAGATGGAAGAAGGTTGTAGATAAGCAGCTACAACCATAGTTCACACCAAGGGAGAATAAAAGATGTTGCATAGTTACCAATGACCATATATCACTTTGAATTTTTATTGATATTTTCTAAAAAAAGAACTAATTCAGTTTTTTGGATGCAAAGAATGAAAAACACTAGAACTAATTGAATTGTTATTGATGTGATGTGGAAAATAAATCACAATATTCAAATGCTCTTTCTACTGTACAGACCTAAAAAATCCCAATATGCAAATGCTCTCTCTACTCTATTGTACATACCATGTAGTATGCCCCCTTTACTCAATATTTCTTTTGCTCTCTCTGCTGTATAGACCAAAAAAATCGCAATATAAAAATGCTCTCTCTACTTTACAGACCGACCTAATAGTTTGCCCTCTTTACTCCATATACATATTTTTTTTTTCTGATAAATCAGATTAGTATAAAGGAAAAGAATTAGATTAATACAAAGGAATCTGAGTTTCATATCAGATTTAAAACTGAAGATTTGTATTACCCAATGTCTAAATATTATATCAATATTGATGGAGTTGATTTTCCACATCTATTTCTAATGATCTAATGATCTACCCGAGGGTGAAGCCACCCAAACTTGTGCAAATATATGTACCACTTGTATATGGCTTCAAACTGCACCAAATTGCAAGGTAGCTAGTATTCTTGGCTATTGAAAGATTGACGCAAGTAAAATTCCTTTTGTGTTAAATTATTAGAATTTACTACAGGCATATGGGATTTTGATGGCTAGAATTGAAACCATGTTTGATGTTAAATGACATCAATCTATTGACTTTAAGAAGTCCCTTTTGAAGTCAGCTTAATGGCTGATTAGCTCTTTATTTTTAAGAAATCCCTTTTGAGGTCAACTTAATGGCTGATTAGCTCTTTATTTTTATCATGAGCCAATTCTTATTTAAGTTCTGGCAACTCATTTCTGATCAATGTGTCTACATTCAGAGCATTCATTTGTATTGACTGCCAGCACTGTTGCAAATCCCATGATCTCTTCTTTGGGTCTGATCTGTCTCTCCGGAAGAGCTTGAGGGTGACATTTTACCAACTCCGGGACATCATCAATCTTGTAATAAGATTTAGTAGATGAACTAGCAGCAACTTCTCTCATTTCCTTCGCTGCCATTGATATCAAATAGTATAACTGACATAGATATATATACGGTTAACGAGGGAAGCATCGAGGAATCGAGAGTGGACATGTGTCACTTATTATTTGATCTGTCACTCATTAAGTGTAATGACAAGAATAAAAAAGCAAAAAAGACTTAGATGGAGGAAGGCCGTGGCCATTTCCTTCAAAGCCCTCAATGCTGCAATACTAGAAACTCAAAGGAAAAGAACCCATAATGATTAACGCAGAAAAAAACCCTCTTCTAGCTTAGCAAACTCCAATATGCCTCAGAAGGGCAAACAAAGCAATTGTTTTTTCAAAATAGGTACAAAAACCAACCTAGAGCTACAGGAGTTGGCAATTTGACAAGTTCTCCTCCTTCGCTAGTAAGGTCTGCCACTATGATGTCGCTCAGCCTGAAAGCGGAAATTACATTGGTTAGATTCCTTTCCTTCATAAACCAACTGGAGAAATTGAAACAAATAAAGAAAACCCTTACTTGCGTTGTTGAACATGAGAAGCCTGAGCAGACTTGAACAACATCATCCATCATTTTGGATCATAGGAGGAATCCCAAACTACCCTGAAAATTGTAGAATTAAATCTGGTGAACTCGTCACTGCAGGTACTGAACTGTAGGCAGCGAGTGCTTAAATCTGGGAATAAAGCTATTTTAGAATCATTCAACAAGCATAAGCCTAGTGAAGAACATGGTTCTCTTATAGGTAAGGTTGTCCATTACCTTGAATTTTGATGCTCAGAACCATGAATTTCAATGCTCAAAACCATGAAGTTCTGAAGAGAATGTTGTAACTATTAGGGTTTTTTCTGTCTTAACTATCAATCCAATGGTCTTAAAATTTCTAATCATCTAAGATCTGATCTAATGATGTAGATGATTACACGGTGGTAGTTTGGGGAGTTGATTTCAGAGGGAAACGCCTTACGGCATAATTATAAAATATTATTATCATTATATTATAAATATAATAATAATTATAATAATGACAATTTATAATAATATGATAATATATAATAAAAAGTATCAATAATATAATAAATATTGATATTATTAACCAAAAGGTTATTAATATTATAGTCTTTTTGAAACATATTACATTGTAGAAATATGAACCTTTAGTTTAATAAAGCTAAGGGAATAAGAAATCCAAAGGATTAATACTAAAATGCCATGGGATTAATATTATAAATATTAAGATAAATATGATAAACTATAAAATAAATATGGTTGACCATCGTTGATCATGGTTGATTTTCATATTGAGACAATTCTTGTCACAATACAATGTTCGACCATAGCTGACCATGCTTAGCCATCATTAATTTTCATATTGTGACAATCTTTGCCATAATGTGATGGTGGACCATGGTTGATTTTCATATTGAGACAATCTTTGTCACAATGCGATGCTGGACAATGGTTGACCATGATTGATTTTCATATTGAAACAATATTTGTCATAATGTGACGTTGGACCATGGTTGAAAATGGCCGATTTTCATATTAAAACTATCTTTGTCACAATTTGACGTTGCACCATGCTCGCCCATGGTTCAACATAATTGATTCCATATTAAGAAAATTGTTTTCACAATCAGATGTTGGAACTTGGTCGACCATGTTTGATTTTCATATTGAGAAAATATTTGTCATAATACGATGTTGGACCATGTTTCAACATGGTTATTACAAAGCGACATTGGGCCATGGTCTTTTACCATAGTGGATCGTGGTTGACGATAATTGATTTTATAAAACATGGTCTACCATGGTTGACCAAGTTTGACCATGATTGATATTATAAACCCAACGAAATAATAAACCTAACGATCTAATATTAAAAAGCGAAGGGATTATAGACTTGTTGATGGTTCCAGATGCTGCCAACGTAGTAAGGGGATCTCTCCGATGTCAAGTGCCAATTAGACTTCACACCATTTGGTGTAGGAGTCCTATCTGGTCATGTGGTCCGACCATCGTTGGAATGATTTAAAGATATGCCTTGGATAACAACCAACACAAGAGAACACATACAACTTTGGGGTAGCAAGAGTGTGAGATTTGTGAAACATCCAATTTAAGGTATACGAGGAGGACTTGCATGGTTGGCGAGGGGAAACAAGGCATCGATTAGAAAAGTAATAGCACTATCCTAAAGGGGGGCCCAAGAATAAAGAGAAGGGTTTGTTGACTACCTGCAAATTTGTCCACATAGTAAACAACAATCCTTAAAGCATAATAATATCCATTCAATAATAGCCATAACTAAGCAACAAAATAGTTCATTAACTTAACATGTGAATAAAACAACATATACCATAAACATAACCAGAATAGTCCAAGTACATCTATGATACATGTGCGAAGGAATGTTGTCTCATTGAGCTTTTGATTGAAAGTGTACTATCCCAAGTAGACTATTACATAGATGAGACAATGTATCCAATGGTGGAAGATGAGGCCACAACTTAATTTTGCAAAGAATGCTCTATCTCCTATGTCTTACCAAAGAAGCCCAGGAAAAACCTCTAGAACCTAAAGGCCTTCCAAAAGCCCATGACCCAAAAAATCACTTTTCCTGAGTTATGAGGAGTTATTTATAACAAATACAATGACCTTTGAGCTTCCTCATGGCTATTCAACTCCTATGACTATTCACATTCATTACACGATTCTTTACATTCCAATGTATGTCTTTTCATATTCCACATGTGTCCCTTGGACTTCATCTTATTATATAAGACACTTTACAAATGAGATAGTGGCCTACTAAGACAAAAATGATTAGGGACAAAACTCATCAAGTAGATAAATCATTTACTTCTTCATGGAGTTCACTTGTAATGTAGGTGTTCCATGCTTTAAACTCCTTTCGATGGCTTTGAACCGTATTGGAAAGTCTCCTTTGTAGGGCATCTTCACCTCTAACACCTCTGTTATTATGTTATTGGAGCTTTATTGTACATTATTCCACAACCATGAGAGTTTCATGTGTGCTTTGAGTAGTGTAAAGGCTTACTGTTGAATAATGTTTTTGGTTACTACCAAGCCTTCTTTCTCTGTTTCTTGCCTAATTTATTTAACATATTCTCTAATATCCTAGAATATCACCTTCTTGCCTCTGATTACTTTAAGAGTTATGATGACAGACATCCTGTGCTTCTATGTTAGAGACTCAAACCCATTATGCAGTTGGTTGTATGTAGCCATAGTACTAACCGATTATGCTCCCAGACGCAAGTAATTTTGTAGATAGATTCTTAATTGAACTCTGTCAATTTCTATGAAGACCTTATCCTTCCTTTCCAAATGTTGTGGGGAATCCAGATATTTGGCAGCCCACTCCTGCATCTCATCAACTACTATCTTCCCTATCTTTAGGAGCTTCACCACTTCTTGGGCATTCTTATGAATGCCACTGAGAGGAGCCGTGAATTGTTGTGTTAGTATTATAGCATCACATAATTGTGTCGTGGTATCCTCCATTGGCCCCAGCTCTTCTTGCATAGTTGACTTCCAATCTGCGACATTAATGTTCTCTGATGATAGGCATTGTTTCTCCATTGCAAGATGTTCTACCTATTGCTTCACTGTAGTAAGTTCCCTTCTCAACCTTGAATTCTCGTTCAGTAAGTACTCTAATTTATCTTGTGTTGTTGTTACGAATGCAACATTTACCACCATGAATGCCCTTAGATTTCTTCTAGTGTTGGAAGTGATCACTCTCTCTATAGGCACCAAGATAGGATTCTAAGGATCCTTTCAGAAATATCTATACCTTTGTTGCATGATCCTCTTCTTCGGCTAATCGAAATTTACACTATATACTTCAGTGACTACGTTTCATGGTGAAGGTGTGATCCCCATCTCTCTAACTCAAAGATGACTACAGGTTAGAGGATGTTTTCCTTGAGTACCCATTTTTTCTTCCATTGGCTAGATGGTGGGTGAAAACGTGAATCTCAATTACACTTTTATGAGAAACGCCCCCAAAATATTCACAATCTCAATTTTTTGGCCAAGAAAAAACTTTGGTTGAATTTTCTATATTTATTCAATCAAACTATTATACTAACATTCAACCAAACTATTATTTTCTTAGATTAATGGCCATTGTTGGATGATTTTTTTTCTAGATTTGAAAAATCAACAAAAAATAGTTTGGTCAAACCATTTATTTAGTCCAATTATATATTCGATCAAACTATTTATTCAATCAAACTATATATTCGGTCGAACTATTTGTTGGACCGAAAAAAAAATCCATATATATGAGGATTGTAATAGTGTTGTGAAATTTTCTACTATGTTAGTGTGTTATTTTGATTGTGCCGAGCGCTACTATTTTCACTGGCCCACTGAATCAATGGAGGAAACGATCGAGTAAGTAGATCATTTTTTTTTAGCTTTTTTAATTGTTTTTTGTGGATTTAGTAATTTTTTGTTTGTTTTTTTATATGGTTGGTTGGAACTAGAGGAATATTTTGGCGAAAGTGTTGGTCATACCTCATCATTGCTAGAGGGATCCTGCTAGCTTATTTGAATACTTTTTTAAATATCTTAATGGTTGCGTTAAGAAGCTCTACTTTTCTATTGTTTTTATGAGCATTCAGTGAAGAATTCAGGGCAAGTCTATGTTTGTTAACTATTTACATCAATTGGCTCTTCAATTCAAGTGAATTTCATTCCTAATGTATTCCCTAGAAAGCCTACTATCTTAATTAAATATTGGTTGGGTGGAGTGAACTTCATTCCTAATGTTTTCCCTAGAGAGCCTAAATTGGACCATATAAGTATTTTAATTCTTCTTCTTCTGAAATATGAAAGTAATTTTTGTAGTTGCAAAAGTATGGTTCCTTTTTATCATCTGTTTTGAATGATGAATAGTGCCTAGCTGAAAGGAGATGGTATAATTTTCTTGTTCATGATTATGTAAATGACTATGTTGTTGGGAGCCTATGTGGGAAGTGGATATTTAATATTATTATTAAGATAATTAGTATAGATGATTATATGGAGCGTAGAATTTCCCAGACAATTCAACTTTATAGATAAGTACTCTTATTTCTAAGTTTCTAGGATGAATTGTGGTGTATATTGACATGTTTCAGAATAGAACTATTATTTTAAAATAGTAGAAGTGTATAGAAAGTTTCGACTCATAGTAGTAACCTATTATGATGATTTCCTGAAGTTTGGAAAGAGTATGAAATAAGAACACAGTTAAATATTTGGATAAGGAATAAAAAAAAGGTTAATATTTTGGAATTAGTTAGTTCCAATATGTAAAGATAAAGGAAAACGCTTGGTGGAATAGTTTGAATTTCTATTGATTATGTACCCAAATTTAGACACTTTATGAAGGTTTGAAGCAGGCCATGCAGAAAGAATATGTTCCACTTAATTCTCAAACATTTCAGTATAGAATTTAAAGTGGTAAACAATAGATAAGAAGATACTATTAAAGAGAAGAGAAATAGTTATAGGTAGTTCTTTCATTAAACTGAGAAATTTGCTATAAATACTAATTTTAGAACCTGGAGAACTCTTCAACAAATAAAGATTTCTTAGGCATGGTAGCTAGTTCCGACAGATCAACTAGAGTCGACCATTAGGACTAGTTTGAGAGAATGCAGACCACTTTTCCTGTATGATGAAATAGGTGCGCATGTCTATATGGGATAACTCTAGGTTGGGAGTCTGATAGAAATAACTGCGAAGGTTGTGTGTGTGTTAGGGAGCACTTCCTACAATGAATGAGCCGTCCAAGAAAGGAATCAAGAATACTCCACTTAAAAATGAGTAAATAATATTCTGCAAATAAATGACTAGGGAAACGAGAACTGTCAAAATCATAGATTTCCACATCCAATTTTCAAAAGAAATCCATTTAACGAAAGATAGAATTTGGAAGTCAAATTCACCCATTAGCAAAAAGTTAATCGTCACTTGAAAGAAACCTCTTCAGAAGATGTACAGTAAACCCAAGGAAGAGTTTATGCATAGCCACTAAATTTTAGCAAGTTTATAAATCAAAATAAATGTGCCCAATTAAGAAATACTTGCAAAGCCACTGGCAACAAAATATATATGCAATACAATGAAATGTTCAAGACCAACACATTTATATATATCACAAATGATCTTTATTCAAAACCAATACCGACTATAGTTAAATAACCCATAGTATCAACTATATTGATAAATCCACATTGAGAGACAAATATTCAAGGTAACCTTAAGGCTTTCAATGCAACAAAATAGTTAAAAAGAAAATGATTAATTTAACCGCAAGAAGCCATAACGAAAAACACCTAGAGCCAAGTAGGGTAATTTTGCATGTAAGGAATATGGCTACTAATTAAAAGAAATTTAAGGGTCCAACCTAGTTCCAAGGAAGTCTCGAAAGTCCCACGAGAAGGAAATAAATAAGCCAAACATAGTTCTTTACAAGCACAAAATTATAATAGCAACAATTGTGGAATAGAAGTAAATATAGAGCTATACTAATGACCCATCACTGGGTCATATAATAGAATCAAGAAATGAACTTACTTTAGCTATAAATAATATAATGCGAAATATTTGGAATGTTCTTTCATAATAGGCCGCAACTTAAAAAAAATCAGATAATAACAATTCAATGGATTATAATTAGTTCCAGAGGCATGACAAAATTCCCCTGCACCTCACCTTATCACAAAATTGTCTAAACAATGATCTTTTGCACAACCTAAACCTTCACCAAATTTTTTGTTCACACATTAAATTTCTTCAATTTTATGATGATACAATATCATATTCATTAAATTCCTTTGATTTTGTGATGACACAATACCATATTTATGTTTCTAGCACTTTAAGGATAAAAATTGAGATAATTATGCTTTTAAGTTGTTAATGTATGCCGTAGAGTTCTTAAATACACATAATATATTTCTACATTCAAAAATAGAATTTAAATCACAAAGCATCAACATCTTATCAAAAATATAATCGTGTAAATTCCAAGAAAAATAGGAAATCACCTGATCTTTATACATTAAATCAAAATCTTTACTCCATCTAAATTAAGTTGATCCAATATCCATGAACCTTCTCCAACTAATCATAAGGTAATTTCTTATCCCTAGTTATAGTACTAGGTCAAATCTTTTCCCAACTTATCATGAGGTAATATCCCATGCCCTTTGTTTTCTCACTTCATCCATGGTATGCATAACTTTTAAAATATCTTCATTTGCTGCTTTTGATTTTGAGTCAATGCATCATGAATTAAATATTGATATCATTATTTGAGTGATGTGATAGTGATATGGATCTTGAATGTGACCATCGATGTGACAAGAGACAAATGTTTGGCCGTGCATTTAAATAGTTATTTTCTATACACCTAGTTCCTAAAATCAATAAATTTCTAACATCATAATCTATAATTGCTTGATGAAACTATCAATCACATGTATAAATTCCAAAGGAGAACATAGAAGACGATCGTGGAACTAGGCTTAATCCATGTAGTATTCCATTATTCAATCACAATAGGTATTTATTTATTATCATTCTCCAATAGACAATGACATTGATTTATTATCACTCCAATATTAAATCACAATGGGTATAAATATATTAAATTATTTTTATTGAATATCCTTCTTACAGGGATCATAAAACCCATTAAACATGGTTGAAAAATGGACATTATGCATATAAGTTTCTTATTATCCCAATCTAGGGCAGGTATTGATTACTTATGAGCTATTAAATATTGATACACACAAAGTCCTCCAAAGGAAAAGGAATGTACCTATAGGAACAACAACAAATGAAGCATATTATATTGCATTGATAGAAGGTTTAGAAAAAACTATTGAGTACGAATCTAATGGAATTGTAGTCTTCACAAATTTTGAACTTGTGCACAACAAAATGAAAGACGTGTACCGAGTTAAAAATTAGAGGTTAAAACAACTACATGGAGAAGAAAAAATAGTGTTAGTCAATTTCAATCATTTAGCGTAAGAAATTGTGAAAATGTTAATAGGATGTCTACTGATATACTGTATGTGGCAATGGCAATTCAATATTTATGTGTGAAAGATGAATTAGTGTTAAGAATCTCTCCATCAATATTTATTGATGGACATTATAATATATCTTTGATATGTGTGCTTTTTTTAGTTATAAATTTGTCATTTTTAATGACCATACGTTTTTTTCAATTCTATACCAAGTGTGCCCCCACTATGTAAGCACAACTTGGTGAACTTGATATGTTTAGAAAATTTTGTATTTAATTTTCAAAATGCGCGTGCTTCAACATTTGTGTTTTTAGTCTTGAGTAAATTTTAAATGAAGAGCTTTGAATTGTTACATTAATTTTCTGAATTATTTCAATGTTTTTAAATAGCAATTTTAAGATATTAAAATGCATGATGTAATTTCAAGGGTTACAACAACTAAATGAATGAGGTAACTTTTTAAATATCATGCATATATATATATTATATATATATATATATTATATATATATATATATTCATGGATGATCAATTTCCACATGATTCTTTGAGGTGAGCATCAATAGAGTCTCATGCATCTACTAGAGGGTGAGGTTTGACGTCACCAATCAAAGGGAATATCAAATCAATTGGGGGAGGTCCATCATGATCCTAGTATATATATATGTTTATGTGAAAGTTTTAAATGATATTTGAATATAATAATATGTACATGTATACATATAGAATTGATTTTTTATCAATTTAGATTAAATTTAATTTATAACAAATTTCAGTTTTGTAGGAGCATCTCAGACTAAGTCGAAAAGGCTATCTACTCAATCAATGGAGGGCCATCATTCACATTGTGCTATATATATATATATATATATATATATATATATATATATATATATATATATATATATATATAGATATTATATATATGATAGATATATATGCTTATGTGAATTTACTTGAATGATAAATATGTAGAATCATATGTATGTACACATATATATTGAATTGATTTTCTATTTTTTTAAAAGCTTCAAACAATATGTCGTTGTGTGAGGGTGGTCAACATTCTCTGGGTCATCATCAATCTCAAGGTGGGCAACATGCTCTAGGTGGTCATCAATCTCAATCAAATCATAATGTCATCGTCATTTTGGTAAATTATATAATTTATTTTTATGTTAAAACTAATTTATACATGTAAATGAATTGTATGTACAAATGCATGTACATGTCTATCTCGCATGTGTATGAATAGATTTTTCACATGTTTTTATATTTATGTAATTTTATATATTGATGTAGAGCGTGAAAATGTTTTCCAAGTAGACGTAAATGAAGTCGGGGAATTCAAGAAGAAGGTCATACACCAACTACAACTCATCCATATGATATTATTGATGAGATTCCTTGGGAGGGAAACCTCCAAAAATGTACATTATAAAGTTGCAAAAGTCATTATTAAAAATTGAGGAAATATCTTGCGAGTTTGGAGCTCCCTGCAGAGAGTCAAGAAAGCTTAGAAATAGTTGTGCACTCTCTGATATCATTTCTCGATATTTACGGGAAGCTTGGGCCAGCCATGGATTGCTTTATAGATATGATGATGCGTAGAAGGAAGTAGTAATGGGTCCTGATAAATGGTTTCAAATTAGTAAAAGGGTTATAAAATAAAATGCAAAATCTATGTTTAATTTCAAAGAAGGGCCAAAAAGGAAGATGCTCAAGGTGCAATATTTCAAGAACCCTGATATAGAAAACCATTTGTATGATAGGTTCCTTGCAGCATATGGAAAGCTACTATGGAATGATGAGGTTCCAATTTATTCTGCAAAATTCTTTTATGTAAAATTCTTTTTTGGTATGAAACCCGATTATAATGACCTGCGATTTGAATATTATGGTAGTGGGAGAGGTCTGTTAAATGATCGTAAGGGCAGATTACGTGATACTGAATTGCCTCGGCCTCTGCTATCCTTGTTATGCCAACCTCCTCATCTGGTAACTTTGTGGTCAGAGATGAATGTCACTTCTCAAATCAGTCAAGAAGGAAGGGATTCCATTATAGACAACATACAAAGTGCATTAAGTAGAATTGATATAAGTCTAAATCAACAAAGAGAATGATGAGCTAATGCACGTGCTAATATGAATATGAATATTAAGGAGCTTAAAGCATATGCAAATGGATTTCTTAATGGTTGGCAAGACCTAATTTTTCATGAGGAAGAGGGTGTGGGACTGGTATTTGTTAATGGTTAGGTTGGATATTTTAATGTAATTTGTAACGTATGTGTTAATGTCAATTCTCATATATTTTCTTAATTTTTTCAAATATAATCTAACAAAAAATTATCATATGTTCATCATTTGTAGTTAATTCATTTTTTGAATGAAATTTTTGATAATTTCACAGGCCCAAGTTCAGGTTCCAATCAAGATATTTTGAGAGATGATAGTTTTTTTCAAGTGTTCATGTTGATACATTACTATTCTACTTTTATTATATCGATATTGTGAGGTCATATTTTTAAAAGAAATAATTACATATATATAATTAAATTTTAACATATTCTAATTCCATTTGATGTTTCATACATAGCGCCATCCTCTTCCTCCCTACTAGGAGATGTGTCAAATATTCGATTATCACAAGTGTTGAATATTTCACTTATGTTTTGTTATAAAATGAAGTGCAAGTTTCATTAATAAATGAAATATATTTATTCTATAGTTGTAATATTTTCAAATTTTAGGTTCGTGGAAATGATTTCCATTCTTCAGGGACTTTAGTGATAGAGTCCACAATGGATACATGTTCATCTAAGCAATTTGAAGAAGTCGTGTAACAATTTTTTTAATATTCTGAGTTTAGGCATTTTCATGTGCAATTTTAAATTTTTAATATATACATGTACATGTATTGTACAGGGCATCTAGGAGGGAGAAATGCAAGGGGAACACCATGAGGTATTCCATGGAATTTGAAACTTTAGTTGGTTATAGGGATTGAATTGTCTAGAAAACTTGAAAAAGTTGATACTTGATTTTTTTTAATATTGATCTAGTTTATGCATTTTTGCGTGTAATTTTAAAATTTTAATATATATACATTCACATGTATTGTATAGTTTATCCATGAAAGCTGAATGTATGGCGAACACCACAAGCGCAAAATCTAGTTTATGCATTTTTATGTCTAATTTTAAAATTTTAATATATATACATTCACATGTATTGTACAGTTTATCCATGAAAGAGCAATGTGGTGAACACCACAAGCGTACAATGGAGGGGGGACACCATGAAGTATTTCATTGAACCTGGAACTTTCTATAATTTTGTTTTGATGATTACATTCTCATTTTTTTTAAAACATTAAAATTTATTTTTAAAGTACATAATATTATGTATATATGAAATTACATATGTTGTGCACGGCACCCATGATTCAGATGAGAGCACGAGCAGGACGATAGATCATATATTTCAACGAGATTCTCTAAATTGATGCAACTTTTTATTTGACAGTCTTTTAAGGTTATATTTAATTTTATCATGATATAAATTGTGGACATATTTAAAGTAAAATTCTTTATTATGAATTGATGCATATTTTTATTTGACAACTTTTTATTATATATTTACTTTTATAATGATATAAATTTTGGATGTATTTTAAATCTAGAACTCTTTATTATGATTTAATACGTGTTGACTTTGGAGTTTTTCTACATTTTGCATGGTACGATTTGCATGATGCATGGTTTGATGCTTAAAACTTGGTTTTACATATTTCAGTTCATGAATATGTAGAAGTGAAAGTAAATTTGCATTTAGTTGGTACATTTTGCATAATAATTGTTATGATGTTGGTATATGATTCCTAGGTTTTGTTTAAATTTGTTTTTTCACTTGTTATTTAAAACGACTCTATCAAAATGACAAATTACAAAAATGGTAATTTTTCCATTTGAATGAATCTTTTAACTCAATGTAGATGTCTAAAACAATCATAACTTAAAATTGCATTATAAAATATGGTATGTACATTTTTCATTCATGTATAAAAAGGCTACTATGGATTTCGGTTGATAGTGAACTTCTAATATAAAGTTATTTAACTGCACACACATACTAGATAAAATGGCATTATAAAACATGGCCAAAATTTGTATGATGCATTCATGCTTTGATTCTTTTGAAGGTTTTACATATTTAAGTTCATGAATATGTAACAATGAAAGTCAATTTGCATTTATTTGGTACATTTTGTATAATCATGGTTATAATGTTAGTAGATTATTCTTAGGTTTTATTTAAGGTTGTTTTGTCATTTTTATTTAAAACGAATCTATTAAAATAGAAAATTCAAAAACGTAGTACATTTTGCATTTGAACAAATCTTTTAATTTAGCATACATGGCTAAAACAATCATAACTTAAAATTGCATCATAAAATATGGTATGTACATTTTGCATTCATGTATAGAAAGGCTACTATGGATGTTAGTCGATATTTAACTTTTAATATAAAGTTATTTGAATGCACAAACATAATAGATAAAATTGCATTATAAAACATGGCCCACAATTTGCATGATGCATGCATGGTTTGATGCTTTTGAAAGTTTTAAATATTTAAGTTCATGAATATGTAGCAATGAAAGTAAATTTGTATTTGGTTGGTACATTTTGCACGATCATTCTTATAATGTTAGTAGATGATACTTGGGTTTTGTTTAAATTTTTTTGTCAATTTATTGTAAATGGATATAGTAAAATTGCAAATTACAAAACATGGTACATTTTGCATATGAATGAATATTATAATTTTCTAAAGATGTCTCAAACAATCATAAATTAAAATTGCATTGTAAAATATTGTGTGTACATTTTTCTTTCATGTATAGAAAGACTACTATGGATGTCGGTTCATAGTTAACTTTTAATATAAAGTTATTTGAATGCACAAACACACTACATAAAACTTCATTATAAAACATGGCCCACAATCTGCATGATGCACACATGGTTTGATGCTTTTGAAGGTTTTACATATTTAAGTTCACGAAACTGTAGAAATGAAAGTAAATTTCCATTTCGTTGGTGCATTTTGCATGATCATTCTTGTGATGTTAGTAGATGATTCTTAGGTTTTGTTTAAATTTGTTTTGTCAATTTATTTGTGAATATAGTGAAATTGTAAATTACAAAACATGATACATTTTGCATTTGAATGAATCTTATAATTTGGTGTAGATGTATAAAATAATCATAAATTAAAATTGCATTATAAAATATGGTATGAACATTTTCCATTCATGTATAGAAAGGCTACTATGGATGTTGGTGGATAGTTAACTTTTAATATAAAGTTGCTTGAATGCATAAACATACTAGATAAAATTTCATTATAAAACATGGCCCATAATTTGCATGATGCGTGCATGGGTAGATTCTTTTGAAGGTTTTACATATTTAACTTCATGAATATGTAGCAATGAAAGTATACTTGCATTTAGTTGGTACATTTTGCATGATCATTCTTGTAATGTTAGTAGATGATTCTTAGTTTTTTTTTTAAGTTGTTTTGTCAATTTATTTAAAATGAATATAGTAAAGTTGCAAATTACAAAACATGGTACATTTTGCATTTGAATGAATCTTATAATTTGTTGTTGATGTCCAAAACAATCATAGATTAAAATTGCATTACAAAATATGGTATGTACATTTTGCATTCATGGATGTCATTTGATAGTTAACTTTTAATATAGGTTGTTTGAATGCACAAACATACTAGATAAAATTGCATTATAAAATATGGCCTACAATTTGCATGATGCATGCATGGTTTGATGCTTTTAAATGTTTTATATATTTAAGTTCATGAATGTATAGCAATGAAAGTAAATTTTCATCTAGTTGGTACATTTTGCATTCAATTATTTGCATAATGTTAGTAGATGATTCTTAGGTCTTGTTTAAAGTTGTTTTGTCAATTTATTTAAAACGAATCTAGTAAAATTCCAAATTACAGAACATGTTACATTTTTCATTTGAATGAATCTTACAATTTGTTGTAGATTTCTAAAACAATCATAACTTAAAATTGCATTAGAAAAGATGGTATGTACATTAAATTGCATTAATCTATAGAAAGGATAATACCTTTTACATTGATGTATGAAATCATTTAAGACCACAAAATGTGTACATATAAATTACTCATCGTGCATCCAAACATAATATCAGTAGCGTCAAATCTTCTATACACCTGCATAACAGGCAATATACATATAACTTTATAACTCAATAAAAGACCCAAAGAGCATCGCTTTCACATAAGCACATTCTTACGAATGTATAACTTAAGAGTGCATAAAAAGAAAGGCTAACAATGTATTTGAACTCTAGGTTCTGAAAGATGAATCCAAGGAGAAGAAATTGTTGGGAAATTCAATTAAAAAAAATCTAATGGAACTCCATTCTCAATGATCTGTTCATGGTCAGCTTTTGAAATTCTCCATTTTTTAAGTTTCAATTGTTTTTTTTATTGAAATTCTATCAACTTTATTCGTGTTGCACACACCAAGTGACTATATTGATAACTTATGACATTGGTTTGATAGTATTGAAAGTAAACATTACTCTTGGTTTGATGGGTTTGATGTGTTTCATATATAAAATCGTTCTCCTCATAGTATTCATATAACTTCATCTTTCGTTTAGGGATGCATCATTTCATTTTTGCAACCAACAGAAGATATTAACACATTTTCAGTCAAACTTTAAAAAAAAATCGTTCAAAATTTTAAATTAATTGGACTGAATTAATTTTCCATTTAGTTTAATGGCCGTCAATGACAAACACAAGTTCAGGTGAATGTGTTTTTAGTTCAGTTCAACTACTTTAACCTGTAACTATGCAACAACTCAGCTCTTATCACCTTTCTCACAATTTAGAATGGTTAACTCCATAAAATTTGGTGAATTTACCTTCATAACCAATACCAGCATTTTCATAATTGAATCTACTTTCAATAGATATATATTTCATGGAATTACATAGAAATTTTCTAATTTTAATTGATTTTCTAATAACTTGTGTGCAAAAAATTTCTGAAGGTCATTATGATTCAGTGAAATCAAAATTAGTATCTTCCAAAATACACTATAAAAAAATATGAAAAATGTGTGTTCATTACATTGGTTTGTCTTCTATAATGGGTAGCTTTTATATTATTAGTTTATAACTAATATGTCGAGAAGTTAGAAGTTATCCTAACAATCTTCAAAATATACAGTTTTTTCATATTGGTTCAATTCACAAAATTCTAGTAATTATGATTGGCATCAGTTGGTTTCGTAAATATAACGATATCAAAGTAGAGTCTGTCTAGATTGTTGTAACACATTTTTTTTTTCAAAAACGTGAAGTTAACAAAGAATACAGTAGTGCTAAAAACCATGACTTTCTATGAATCCCTTAATTTTTAAAGAAAACACAATCAAATAATTTCTTAGTTGACATATCAAATGTGAATAAAATAATTCCAAAAACTAAGTAATAGAAAGATAATAAATTTTCTCACAAGTTTTCCTTTTATTGTAAAATGAAATTCTAAAGAGAAAAAATTCTCTGGCTTGCCAAAAGTTGAAGAACTTCTAAAAATGATAATTTTTTTCTCAAAAAAGGGAAAAAAGTGTAACCTAACTTCACATTTTCACCCTGGTATATTCTTCCTTGAACCTATCCTCTTCCATCTACTGATTCAACTACTCTACTTCCAATCTTTATGGTACTTCCTCCTCCTAGGATTGCCTCTGCTGCTCTTCTTCTATCCTCCTCCTCTCTTCTTCTTCTTCTTATTCTTTCTCTTCAAGAAACTCATCCTGCTAGCTCTTCTTATCTTCTTCTCTTTTTTATCTTCTCTCCTACTCTTCTTTTATATCTCTTGAGCTTAAGGTATCAACTTTCCATTTCTTATTTCTCTTGCCTATCGAGGAATATCTAATCATTTTCTTGGGAGCTTGTTTCCTTACTTGAGGTGTTATCTCCTCCTCTTTCAAATCTTGAGCTGGTGGATCATGGGGTGAACTAGTCTCCAATAGATGATTTATATTTACATTTCCATTATACCAGTTCTTTATATTTTCATCTTCTATTGTAAACATAAATGAATACCCAATATTGTGATCGATCCTTTGACAATTTTTCCATCTTGTTTGGGATCATATCCATGGAAATATTTAGTGGTGAAGTGTAGGAATTCAGATCCTATATCTATGTTGTCATAGCCTCATGACTCTTTAATTCATAAAATCTTACCCTAAATGGAAATATAGTCCAAGGGATTTTCTACATCCTTTGAAGAATTCAAAATATTCCCTCATCCACCTGATTTGCGACTTCTTGCATAACCACTTTGTTAGTCACATTTTCCGACATAATATGAGGGGATATGTGACAATAGATGCACCTGATATATGTACCCTCTGGAGTTGCAAACCATCTTGTGATTTCTCAAAGTGACTCCTTTACCTGATTTATCATGCAAGGAGAATTGATCTAAGGAATCATGTGAAAGATGTCTATAAAGAAGTGTTATGCCTACGAATCTCAACTCCGATAACACTCGGTATTGAAAGTAGACTATGATCTTCCTGTGAGGAGTCCAATTCGAGTTCATTTTTAGAAATGCATATTGCGTGCATATTCCATCTAAGATGCCTGGTTCACTCATAAGAATGCTTTTGCCCATCCTACCTGATACTGCAACTCAAATGATAGGATATATGCCCAATTGAAAACCTTCCCATGGGTTACTACTAAATTAAGCATGTATATCTAGTTCTCTTGGAAAACCTCAATGTTCTTAAGCCCATATAACCAACAATACATAGCTATCAGGCACTGATAGACATCTTTGAGAATATTCGTTGGATATACAGTAGATTGGAAATGGGGAAAATTGGTTGGCTCTCAACACCATGTTTTGATAACATCAGTGTGAAAATATGGAGACCCAAATTTCTGCTAAAGCAACTGATTAATTTTCTTCTATTTGTTAAATAACTGAACAAATTATTTACTGTGTTCTAAGGAAAATATCCAAACCAATACACTGTAGCCTTCACTAATGAAATTATATCTGAAAACAAGAACCGAGCAAGAAGAAATACACAACACACAATGGACACCATTCATTTTGGACCAATGTCCCTAGAAAAACCCAATGCGGGAAAAACTATCTCCGAGTGGAATTTCCCAAAACCTTTTCTACATATGCTCGAATACATATTTCATAGCCTCACTATAAATTTTGAGGCTTATATAACATTCGATGCTACCAAAAGTCAACAATAAGTGGTGCCAAGGGTTTCCAATATTGTGTAAAATTCATCATTGGCATATTTAATGAGCTTGAGAATCTTATAATATGTTTGCATGTCTTCATTAGTATAGGGGGGAATTTGGCCACCACTCTCACTTCGTAGAACAATGTGAGAATCATAGATATATGTAATGATCCATTCAATTACTTCTGCACATGGCATCAACAAGAATTTTCATGTGATCGTGTGCATCCTAGACTTCTTGATGTTGATGTATCTATGCAAATATTTTAAGTCTGAAAGAAGTTGCTCCTACATGAATATATTATATATTTTGCTCCAAGTGACCTATGTGTCTTTATTAATGAAGCAATAAGTATCTATGTATATGGGAACATTAGACCTTGTAACTTCCATAGGTTCATCAACGCTTTCTTTTGAAAAGCCTTTTGTGAGGTCACTTTGCGAAGCGACATGTCTCCAATAAATGATGACATAGTGGCAACAATTGTAGCATGAGCACATGTTTGGGGTGACATGCTAATTGTGATAGTATTAGCTTAAAATAGCTTAAATATGAAACACCACTTATAAACTATGTTCAAAGAGCCATTATAGATGATAAATCATGAAAAACTATGAATGAAAGCATAAAATGACTTGCATGGAAGAGAAAATACACATGCAAAATAGGAGGGTGCACTTTGAAAGAATGAAGGGGATATGCATGTTTATTTGGGGCTTATTAGTGCACTCATGTGCTCAAGAAAGGAAGAAAAATAAACAAGGGAGCATTGTCACACCTTAAAGGGTTGAAGGGATGGGAAAGGGGGCCTTGAGGTCTTCCGCTATGTGCCCATGCACTGAAGGAGACAAAGAGGCCACATTGTCACACTTCGAAGGAACTAAGGATGAGGTTAGCAGTGATTTGGGCCTTCAAAATGCACCCACGTGCTAAAGGAAAAGGAGGGTGTAATGTCGCATGCCGAATTGTTGAATGATTATTCTTTTTTCCTTCGTGATGCACTCATGTGCTCTAGAAGAAAACTTGGTCAAACAAGGCACAATTTTCGAGGTTGATGTGGCTTTAAGCTCAAGAAGTGCATTCCGCCTTTTGGAAGCTCAGAAATAAATTTAATCAATAAATTCCATGATAGGATGAGAAAGAGGAGAATCTATAAGGCTTAATGGCTATTGTCGCATGCATGGTGGAATATATAAGGTTTCAAGAATTGAAGAGTTTCTTGCATTTGATAGTGTATTAACACCACGGAAAATTTTAAGAACCCCCCCTAAATTTACATGTATAATAAATGGGCGAATCTCCATGGTATATAGGAAAAATGGAAGGCGATTTTATCAATAATATGATATGTATATATAATTTTTTGGCGAATCTCTCACCACGCATGGCGAATATTTTACTCAATTATAAAATCTTGTGTTTATTGAATACACAAATGAATTCATTGCATTTCTTTAAAATATCTTTTGAAATCAAAATTACCGAAATTACATATCGATAACCTAGTGGGTGTAAGATAAAATTCACCCGTTCCATTCACAGAAAGCATGAGAAAAAACATAATACTATATATAAAACCAAGAAAAATTCAAATTCATCACTTCTAGGGACCTCATAACCACCCTGCCAATACACAAGTATGTTCCTGTTTGCAATTAGAAAAATTCCCCAAATTACAATATGTTTACTCCACTTCTAGGGACCTCGTAACCACCCTGCCAATACACAAGTATGTTCCCGTTTGCAATTAGAAAAATTACCCAAATTACAATCTGTTTACTCCAGCATATGTTGGAAAGTTATAGAAGCATGACTAGTGCAATCAGTCCATTCCTTTTAGCCCTGGATTTGTTTCAGTTTAAAACAGAAGTATACAAATATACTTGTCCAATGTCTATTCTTTAACCATTCACCTTAAGATGTTTTTACAATATAATTTCCTAAGTCTATTTAATATCTTCATTATCATAAAAACCAACTATATCCATCTTAACTCCACATCTACCACTCTTAGTGGGATGAAATCTATTTATCCCTCTGAGCACTTGGTAGACCCAGAATTAAGATGGATCTAAGATGATAGAATTTCCCCTTTAAATAGTCTATGCTCACATGAATACCATGGTATTACCATGGGTCAATACCATGGGTTATCATAAACCTGGAGCTTAAAATTTACTATTAGT